>SNQN01007184.1:0-23321 GCA_008642245.1 Bassia scoparia | reverse complement strand
AACACGCAATGCAATCATTTTACTCATCTTTCACATAGAAAAAAAAACAAAGGGTTTTTCTATAAAATACATCTATATTTTGCGTTTTCTACAAAATAAACCTTCAAAAATTTTTGTCTACATCATAAACCTGAACTTTAATAACATTCCATATCATAAGCTTAATGGTTAAATTTAACCAACCAAGGTTAATTATAATATTTTAAAAAATAAAAGAAAAATTTAAAAGAAAAAAAAACCAACTCCCCCCTCCCACCACCCACCCTACTCCACCGGACCTCCATCACCTCCCAAACACCACCAGCCTGGCCGCCACCAACTACTGCCGCAAAACCATCCAGCCTGGCCACCAACTACTGTCGCACAACCACCCACAACTCCCCCTTCTCGCCAACACCCAACGCCCCATCTCCACCTTCGACCACCCCATTTCCGCACCATCACACCATCAAACAACCTTCGCACCACCATCAAACCACCATCGTAGCACCACCTCCCCCAAAACAGCCAGAATCGACCCCCTCCCCCCCTAAAAAACCCATTTTCGAACCCCCTCTTCCCCCAAAACAATTGAATTCGAAAATTGATTCAAGAATTGAATTCAAAAATTGATGAGGTTTGATTCGAAAATTAATTTGGGGGTTTTGCTTCGAAAATTGATTTTGGATGGTTGGTGTTCGAATTGGAGAGGGTGGTGCGCGAAGGTGGGGGGTGCGCGTCGGAGGTCCGTCGTGTTGGGGGAAGGCTGTGCGGTGGTTGGTGTTGGTGGAGTGGGCTGTGGTTGTTCGAAGGGTTGGCTGGGTGGGTGGGATCGATGATGGCACGGTGGTTGGCGAGGATGGTGGTGTTTGTGGGGCGGATTGGGGTTCGCGAGTTGGTTGATTGGTGGTGGTGGTGTGAATTGGTTGTGGTTAGGTGTGTGGTGGTGGTAGTGGCTGGGCGGTGCATGGGGGTGTGGGTTGCTGTCTGGGTGGTGGTGGTMGCTGGGCGTGGGGGTGGGTGGTCGGAAGTGCGAGGTGGGGGGTTTTGTTGTTTTTAGATTTTTTTTATTTTGTTTTTATTTTTTATTCTTAAATAAAGCTAACCATGGTTAACATAAATTAGGTATTAAGCTTATGTTGTAGAATGCTGTTAAAGTTCAGGTTTATGATGTAGACAAAAATTTTTGTAGGTTTATTTTGTAGAAAATGCAAAAGTACAGGTGTATTTTATAGAAAAACCCAAATGTTTGGAGGTATTGACAAGATTTTATAGTACTCTCTTACAAACTTTACCAACTAAGTTAGTTAATCTTTAAGGAATATGTTTGGAGCAGTGATTTCAACCTCACATTTGATCCCAATAGTCAAAGATTCGAATCCTCATATTCTCTCTTCTATTATAAATGTACCTCGCCCATGTGCCTCTTGCATTAAAAAAAAGTTAATCTTTAATAAAATGTTCGTGATTGCATGTACTACAGTGAGTACACGATCCAAAAAAATCCCTCCAATTTTTGACAACCATTATTGCACCATCACCAAATGACCCCCAACTACATAAACTGATGCTATACGCTTAATTGGTTGGATTGAACCCACTAATTACATTTTTATTCCATGTGTTTTGCACATGAATACATTGAAGAAGGAAGTTGGAGGATTATATTTATAACTTATCAAAACTCCGTTTGTTTTGGACGAAAATATTAATGACTTTCCAGGGGAAAATTGAAAATTAGAATTGTTTTCCATTATTTATTTGTATGAAGAATTGTTTCCTTAAAAACTCATTTTCCTTTATTTGTTTGAAAAATCTTGAGAAAAGAAAGAAAAAATATTTTCATTGTTTTTAAAATGAAGATACTTTCCTTATGAATGAAAATAGTTTTCTCTGTTATTTTGATTTTGCCAAACAGACAAGGAAAAATGAGAGGAAAATATTTTCCTTCAAAACAATTACGGAGTAGAACCCAAGTGTGAAATGAAGTTCATTAATTGATATTTAATTGACTAAAGATAGGAAGGTTATAGTTAGGRGATAAAGAAAGAAAGTACACATAATAAGGATTTATTTTAAAATGGTAMCTCTAAATTTGTCACAACATACAAATGGTATCCCTCATCAACAACATATACCCACCAAAGCCAGGACAAGTGATCTGGATTTGTCAAAACATTTGAAATCCAATCACTTTGCCACTCAGAAACGTACTCAAACCAAATTGTTGCACATATGAATATATGATCATATGTTTCCCATCACCTTTTTATTTTTGTCTTGGTTTGTGACATCAAAGTTCCGATTGATATGGTTTAAAACATTCTCCGTGCAAATTGATTTTTTACAAAAAAAAAAAATAATAAATGGAAAAATACAATTATTAAATTAGTTTTAAATTGTTTGATTCATGTACTCCATCTATTTCACAAATTTCCTACCACTTTCATCATATAGATGTTTCATGAATTTCCTACCACTCCTATTTTATTTCATTTTAGAAAATCTTATACAATTGGAAAAATATTTTCCTTCTAGAAATTAGATTTTACTAATCATTACAAACCAAAAAACGTACTATAACGAAATCAATTTACCAAAACAATAATTTACATGAAAATTTGCCATGAACTATTCACTTTTTGCCCAAAGTTTATAACTCCCTACCCAATTACATACTCCGATTAAAAAAAAAGAATATTTCGACTTTATTTTTCCTGCCTCCTCCTTCCCTCTCCATCCTTTCTCTCTCATTCTTTCACTAAATCTCATTCACAATCACTCATAATCTCTCACAAATCTCATCTCTACTCAAATCTATCACTCAAATCAATCCTCACACAAATTCACTCGAAAATTGGCAAGTGAATTAACGAGCAATTTTCCGCAATTTTGGCTGCGTTTTTTGCGTTTTGGTTGCAAATTTATGGTTAGTTTGTTTTCGAAGTGGGCATCAATTTGCAAACAAAAGTTGAAGAGTGAGTAGTTATTTTTAATAAAATAGAGTGGACAGTTCTTTCTAAYCTTTGGCAAAAAGTGAGCAGTTACTAGCAAATTTTCCTAATTTACAAGACTTAAATAAAGGTAATACGGCGAGTCAATTTACTTCAACCGAAAACAACTAAATAAAATCAAACTAAAATAAAATAAATTGCTTAGAAGAGAAGGAAATTAGGTTCGAAATTGAATTGAACTGAACAACTCAAAATAATTTGAAATAAACACGCCCTAATAGTTACGTAGTTTTTTTCTTACTTATTTTTAATCATTTAAATTCATCTTTACTCTTTTTGTTTTTTATATTTTTTTTAGGATAATTCTGCATAAAATGAGCTCATCAAAAAGAGAAAAGAGCTTTACTTTTTTAAAGTTCACCCAAAAAATTAACTAAGCGCAAAGTCTAAGGTGGTTAAGAAAATTAATAGCTTATTAGATGGACAAGAATCACAAGATCACAAGGTAATAAGACTATAAGAGTTATGCCGAGTCGTGCAAGGAAATCAAGTAGCTTAGAAGAATGTATTARTRTTTTCGGTACTACTATGAAGAATACCCACTGCCTTTGACYAGTATACTAATRTCTCMTAGAAATTTGTATAAGTARTTCAAWAGYCAMCATTCARCTAGCTAGAAATTTTCRCATTTTCAAAACTCYATTYCGAYATCTTAGTTAAATAACTTGAGACTCTTAACCATCAAACCAATTCTAGTTGGTTAGAAGAATGTATCATGTYATTATGTAAAACGAACAAAAAGTAGATTGATATGGACGTCAACATACAGTAGAACAACAGTCAACTAGGCATACGTAGGAGTAGAACACTCGTGTTGTAATTTTTTGACAATCATAAGTACAATGATGGCATTGCCAAGTAAAACTACTCTGTAGTAGTTAAACCAAGAGCGATAATGATAGTCATAGACTCTTACGATTCGTTTGATTATTAGGGCTAAATGGTGAGAATGTGAATGAATTTTAAGCGTAATTTGTTTTCCATAAGGAACAATCTCTATGAGATATCAGTTGCTCACAAGTCACAACTTCTTCTCTTCAGGGAACAATCTTACCCCAAACGGCTAAGCTTATGTTTTCATTTATGATGCAATGACAATATCATGCGAATGATTAAAAAATTTCTTAATAAACTTATTGTACATTTAATACATACAAGAATTTTTTTTATATTTATAAACAAATTCATTCCCACTATCGCAATTTATTGCCAATAACCAAACGAGCCATTAAGGTCATGGTGAAATCAAATTGAAAAACTGCTATGCTAGAAACAAATTATCAAACATGCTCAATGCACAATTTATACYAGTTTTAATTATCTTTAGTTATATCACAGTAAAAAAATAATCATTTTGACTATAATTACTTTATACATTAGCAAAAATTTTTATAAAAATTCTCACAACTTGTGATTATTAACACTTTCCCTAATGGCAGAAACTTCATTGAATGAATAATACTCATGAAGAAAATTCTCAAAGCTAAGAACAATTCGATGTACAAATACCGCGAAAGAGATTTCATGAAGAAAATTCTCAAAGCTAAGAACAATTCGATGTACAAATACCGCGAAAATGATCTCTTTCAATGTGTAGTAGGTAAAAATCTTAATCGATTGTGGGGTGTAATTGACATGGATTACGCAACTCCATTTGGTTACTTCTAGCAATGACTTATACTCGTAATTGAACAAAGACATCTAAGTTGAAAGTCACAGCGACTTGTTTTTGACTAAATCATCGAACTGAATTTCGATACAGCTTTCAAAGGAGCCCATTGAGAGGGATGTCTGTGCTATGTAATTGGTAACAAAGCATCAAATAGACTGAAGTATCCACAAAATCTAAAAGAACAAATTCAAACAAATCGAAGCACTTCCCCAATCTATTCAAAGGTTCACACAAATTCTGGGAAGATATAGCACAGAAGAACAAAAAAAATCCGACGAAAATCTACAAGCACCCGTGAATGTGTCCAGTGTTCTCGTAACAGATAACACCTCGGATATAATTTCTTTCCAGTATTAGAGTGAATACAACACTACAAAAGGAATAAAACATTGCAAGCAGCAATAAACAAAATTTGTGGTAAAAAAAATAAAACAATTCAAAGTATTTCAGTTAAAATCTATCTCTGACTCTTGTCCCATTCTTTTCCAGAAGATATGCTACCAGCATAAATGCCGCGAGATTCTAATGGTAATACTACAACCTAACCTATTCTTCTGGGCGGAAATCACAATCGTCAATTACTTTCATGCTAGTATTCACAGTTCAAATCTGTTCCTGTATATACACGTGATAGCAATGAAAATGCTCAAAGATTTTCACGAGCTTCCACCCAAAACTCTTCTAAGATCAGCCTTCTGTTCCTCGGTGAGCCTTGGTGGGTACTTCACATTAAATTTCACTCTCAAATTGCCTTTTTTATTTGGTTCTTTTGAGATCGGCATCCCTTGATTAGGAACAACCACCTCATCGCCAGGTTTGATGATATCATTTACAGGAATAACAATATTCCTTCCATCTAGAAATGTTAGTTCAAGGTTCTTTCCTGTGAGGGACTCCAACAGAGAAATTTCCTGATCAACCACCAAATCATTACCATCCCTCTTATAAAGAGGATGTGGTTTCTCATCTACCACAAAAATAAGGTCTGATGGAATGACACCGGGCCCCTGGTTACCTTTCTCAGGGAAAGTGATCTTAGTGCCTTTCTTCCAACCCGGTTTTATGTCAATGGTCAGTATCTCCTCCATTGTTTGAACTCTACTGCAACAATAAAAACCAGCAACATTGAACCATGTATTATCTTAAACAGGAAATATTGTGCATGACCAAGCAAAGATCTTTTCTTTGATTTTTTATGTAAGGTAAAAAACTTAAAGATATGAAATATGTGAAACAAGATACAGCAACATATATAACTCAAAAAAGTCTCAATTACGTGATAAAATACAGATACGAATGCAATAGAGGGATGGAGAAAGTAATAAAGCCAAAGCGCACAGAGCAATCAAAGTAAAGAATTCTGTCCAGAGAGCCGACAACTTTCTCTCTGAGGCTGGCCTAAGACTCTTACCAGAATGTGTGTGGATGCTTTGAGGGTATACCTTAAAGAAATAATAAGATTTAAATGTAAAGTTTTATACTGTCTTAACTAGTTCTTAAAAAACACCAGGCTCTATTCTAGAACTGCCATTAGTCTCACTGAGACACCAAGGCAACCAGACGACAAATACTTAAAGAATATCATAACCATAACTTTAAAATAAAATGACATTACCCCCAAAGCATTCAAAGAGGAATCCCTGTCGGAGAGGGAGCTGTCCTGTGCGAGTAAGCAATCTAAACATTATAGCAAAGAAGCAACTCCACTTCAAACTTTAATCCAAACCATGGATTGTCCCACCACAACCACTCAATTGTACCTCTCCAGCCACCACAACCACTCAACCGTCCATCCCCAGCCACCCCACCAACTGGGGAGGAAGTTTGAGCGTGGTCGTGGTGGATTTTGGTTGAGTTTCACACATATACCTTAAACTCATGTCTATARGTGGGATTTTAAAACTCTCATGTCTACCATTGGGATTTTGCAAAAATTCGTGTGTACCATTGAGAATTTCCCTTAATCAAATGCCCCAAAATCCCAAACCCCTCTAAATTGATCCTTTCCATCATCAAGAGATTCGATATCCCGCATTTTGGATAATCAAGAAAGCCACCCAATCATCACCATCTTTAACCCTGATCACTGACACCGGCAATCCACCAACATCCTGATCACAACTATAAATTTTTGCCTTGCACACAAAACAACACCTGTCCTCCACCCATGAAATAGTCTGATTTGACATAATGGGGAGAGTGAGTGTGAGACAGCCACTAAACTTGTGCTGGGCTGTGGACAATGGTCAAACCATATAAAATTGTGACCTGTGAGTACTGGTTGATGTAGGCAGGAAGCTATGGCAACAGTTGCTGGGTTATTAAAAAGAGAAGAAAAAAAACCTGTTGAAGATGGAGGATATATCGTATTCAATTTCTGACCTAAAACGTATACTTATAGTGATTCAATTCCTTGCCTATGAACAATCAATTTAACAGAATGCTTGTTTTAATTCCTTTAACATTCACACTGTTACTACATATCTTTCCCTTTCTCTCAAATCCCCAATAAAAACAGAAATAAGGTAACAGGGAAATCATTCTTTGTTCTAGATACAACAACAGGGCTCATCTTTTTGTTTACAAGGGCCGTGTGTCCCAATACTCCCAAACTTCCAATATGTCATTAGAAAACTGCCACCAAAATCCTCAAAGCTTAACATGCCACAGATTACTTGCATAACTCATCAAAATTATTTGCATTACCATTATCACAAGATTAAAATTCAACAACACTTAAACCAGTGTTAACCCAGAAAAAGTCTGCACTGCCACATATTTCTAAAAATGAGTGTGATACTCCCTCCGTAACATATTTCTCGCAACTTTTGTATAAACCTATAACATCTACTTTACTGTTCCTTTTTTACTCGCATCACTTTCTACTTCATGAAGTTCCATTTTAGTAGCCTCACTTCTATTTTAGGAAACCAATTCTTCTTACCTCTAATCACATGGGTCCCATCAATTTTAGTTTTTTCTCTCTCCTCTCCAAAAATTGCTTAGGAGTCCTTTTTTCAAGGTGATGGGAGTAAAAAGAAACAAAGGATGTTAAATAGAATAGCTATAAGTCTGTAATAATTCTAGAGGTTGTAAAGTTCATACTCTTTCTCAATACAAAGATTAGTGAACTACAACTAATAATCTCGTATCACTATATACACACTATCCGTTACATTCCCACTATATAATTGATCCATCCTTGATAGTCAAACATAAACTCCATAAAACCACAAACAACCTTCTAGGCTCAGGTAGTAACGCCAAATTCCAAAATTCCACAACCCATTTTAATGCTACTCCCAAATTGGGAACATTTGACCATAATCCCAAAGACATCCGCACAATCTATGCTTCAATCATCACAATAACCATAAAAAACCATAAAACATGTAGATCATTGGCAAATAATCTGACATAACCTATAAAGATTTCTAGCACTTCTTTCACACAAGTCAAAAAACTTTGATGACAAGCATAATTCTCACTTCATTATATGGCTTTATCTTCTCCTGTGGGTTTTCTCTCAATAAAACATTTTAATTCCAATGTAAATCTGTCCGCTAAAACACCAATGCAAAAAAGTTAACAAGCACTAATTGTAAAAATCTACTTGTAGATTATATCTCAGAACTTAAAGGTTAGAAGATCCAACTCATTACCAACACCCAATTACGGGACTAAAGCTTTGATTGACTCATTACTTCGACACCCCCATTTACCTCATAAATTATACGTTTTGACACTGGGATACTTCATTTTTAGGTAACACAGTGACCCATTTCATCCTACAAAATGGCTGATTCCGACCTTTAAATACTGGCACCTATTAGACACTTAATCCGAGTACGAGTAACATAGATAACTARCATCACTCAGCAAACATGATCATCATTAACAAACATTAAAATCACACAGAAACTTGAAAGATAAGAAAGAACCAAGAACATACCCAATGGCATCAGCAACAGTTCTAGAAATCTTCATCTTCTTCTTAGCACCCTTATACAAATCCTCCAAACTACAAGGCAACGTATTCTCAACAGGCGGTCCTTTCTTCTCCACTTGTGGGCCCCCACCATTCGACGTCCGAAAATACCCGTCCCTATAACTCCTTCCTCTACTCGGAGCCCGACCACCCGGATTCGAGCCCGATTCCCCGAACAATTCCGCGTAAATGTCATCAGCATCCCTGGGATTAAACCTAAAGGAGGAGAAATTAGGGTTAGGGCTTCCATTCTGGTGGTGGCGGTGACGGTGGTGGGAGGACGAAGCGCCACCATGAGAGGCGGAAGGAGGCGGCGGAAATTGGCCCGATTTGAGCACTTCCTCGCCGTAAGCATCGTAGATCTGACGCTTTTGAGGGTCGCTAAGAACGTCGTAAGCTTCCGAGATTTGCTTGAATTTAGCTTCTGCTTCACGCTTGCTGTTAGGGTTCTTGTCAGGGTGCCACGTCATCGCTAATCGGCGGTACGCCTTCCGGAGATCATCTTCGCTTGCGTTTCGATTCACTTTCAGAATGTTGTAGTAATCAACCCCCATTTCTTGAAATTTCAATTGGGTTTTTTCGTGGGATTGAAGAATCAGGAAACCCTAATAATCAGAAATGCTGCATGAATGGAAAATTGAATTTCGGGGGAGTTTTGAATTGTGCGTGTTACCGTTGCGAAGACGTGTTAGTGTGTAAGAGGAGGAGAGAGAAAAGGAGAGGGGGATTTGATTGTTAATGGTGGTTTAATGGAGGAAATGGGGATGAAGATGACACAAACGTGTGAATGTGGGCCCCACCGGAGATACGGTCGTTAAAAGAGAATGTTGCGCATGGAATTATGGTCATCAAATTTAAGTAATTTTGGATTTTTGGTAATGGCAATTGTAATTTTGGCACAGCCCGTTTTGTGTGTAAGTTGGCAATTCATACATTTTTTAAAAACTAAATAGTACAAAAAAGCCATAAAAAGAGGCCACAACAAAATTTAATAATTTTTCCTAAAAAGTAATCTGCCGCAATCTGTCTCCTTCTCCAATCTTCGACTTCTCTCTCCTTCTTCAATATTTGCAGCAATCTYTACAGAAAAAATTTCAAAAAAAATGAAAAACAAGAAAACAATCAAACGAAAAAGAAAACTACTTTTACGAAATATAAGAACTACTTTTACGAAATATCACAATTACTTTTCTAAATTATAAGAACTACTACTTTTATTAAATATAAGAAGTACTTTTACGAAATATCACAATTATTTTTCTGAATTCTAAGAACTACTCTTCAGAATTATATGAACTACTTTTATGAAATATATGAACTACTCGAATGAAATATCACAATTACTTTACTGAATTATAAGAACTACTTTTATGAATTGTAAGAATTACTTTTATGAATTATATGAACTATCTAATAAAATATAAATCACTTTACTTTAACGAATAAAAAACTACTTTCTGAAAATATGGGAATTATCTTTTTGTATATAATTAGTTTTGTATCTATTGTATAAAATAGTATGTAACTCTTTTATAAATATAGTGAACTTAACTTTTATTATAAAATATCGTTACAATTATTTTTCTAAATTACTAAAATATATTTTATGAATTATATGAACTACTTTATAAATATCAATAATTACTTTTCTCTCAATTTAATTGATAACTACTACGAATTAATATACACTACTTTATGAAAATATGAATATACTATTTTGATATAGATAATACCTTTATGAATACTTACTGGAAAATGAATATTTTTTATGAATTTATATGAACTGACTTTCTCTCAATTATGAAGATCTACTTTTACGGAATTATATAAACTACTTATTATGAAATATATTTAACTACTTATTGAATTAATGAACACTACTATTCTTCTCAATATAAGAATCTTTTAGCAGAATTATATAATACTTTTATTGAAGACTTATATTTCCATCTTACAGTGATTACAATGAATCTAATGACTATCGGAATATCCAAGCAAAGGCACACAACTTTACTTCACAGCATTCCCAGCATATCATATGGAGCATGTAGGGTTGCATTATCACTAAGTTTTCCGACGAAGAACCTCATTTAACATATTTATCAGACCTTGGATTCCCCTCACTATTAACCTTAATCCAACAACTCTTAATTACGATTGTATACGATGAAGATTAGAGCATCGGGATGATGAAGGTTGCTTAAGGGCTGCAATACGCGGATTTAATCTTGACCGTTGATGCGTTGCGATTGACGCGCAAAACCTTCGTATAAGCTCGGAAATGAGACGAGACCCTATCATTTATTCTTTTGCGTGATATAGTCTCTTAGCAGTGATTTCCACTGTTTATTTCGAAGCAAAACTTCTCTCCACAAGATTGTTGAATATGAATGACGATAGATGATGTACAACAATGGCATATAATTTACAACAATGGAGGAGAGAGAAAGAGTAGTAGAAAATGGAGGAGAGAGAAAGAATGGGAGGAATGACAAAAATGAAAAGAAACGGCTGAGGAAATGAGAGAGGTTAGGGTTTTAACTTTTATATACAACTTTAAAAGGGTATTTTTACAATTATATCCTTGGCCACACCATAAAATTTGGTGTGGCAGGTTGCATATAAAAGTTTACCATTTTGGCAATGAGAATAATATCTACAATCATCAATAACTATACTAAAACGCGGTTGACTCTCACTCTATGTCTAACACGTGTCGTTTTGTTTTTTACTGCTTTTTCGCCCATTTTCGCTATGATATATTTTCAAAACTAAATATATTTTGTAATATAAAATATCTTGAAATTATAAATTTATACTATTTTTTTATAGAAATTCAGCTAACTATATTTTCCCTAAAATATTTTGAAAATATCCTGACATATCATTTGTATGACCTTGCAAAATATTCTAAAAATGTTCTGACTTTGCAAATTATAATTATCCCTATATAAATTATACTTTATAAAAATTAGGATTTTTTGGATAAATACCTAGGTTTGAATTTTTTTTGAAAATAAATACCTAGTTTCAGATTTATTTTTTACCTAAATACCTAGGTTTGCAAATTCTTTAGTGGATCGGTACCTTATGGCATTCGACGTTACATGTGGGGCCCGCGTGTGTTTTTTTCTTTCCTCTTTCTTCTTCTTTCACGGCTTCCCAACTATTTCCTCTTTCTTCTCTTTACTCCATTTCTTCCCCTGCTTCTCCTCGCCATTCCCCTGCTACCCCGCCATTCCCCCACCCCCTTCGCTCCTCCTCCTCGCTGGCTCAGCAACGCCTCCACCACCTATCCTCATCATCACCCTTTCACATCTCTTCTTTCTCTCTCCTCGCTGTTCTAACCCCGTAACTCCCCCTCCTCTTTCTTCCTCGCTTAGCACCGCTACCACCACCACCCATCATCATCAGCGCTACATGCGTCTATTCTCTCTCTCCACCCAGAAAAAACTAAAGTGTTGTTCGACATTGGAGTTTTGGGTTCGCAATTCTCAATTTAGGGTTTCGAAATCTGATTTTTGAGCTTTAAAATCATATTTTGGAACCCTAAAATCAGATTTGCGAGCTCTAATTTCTCATTTCGTGCTGGAAATTCTGGGCTTTTGTTCGCAATTGGTTGAATTTCTTGGGTAAATTTCTGATTTTTTGTTGAGATTTTGGTGAATTTAGGCTGATTTTCGGGTAATTTTTGGTTAAGATTTTGAGTAATTTTGTGTGATTTTTTTTGTTGATTTTTGGTTGAGATTTTGAGTAATTTTGTGTGATTTTTTTTTGTTGATTTTTGGTTGAGATTTTGAATAATGTTTTGTTGAGATATTGGGTTGATTAATGGGTACGATTTCTGGTGATGGAGAACGAAGAAGCAGTAAGTAAAATAAGAAGAACGAAGAAGAAGCAGAGGCAGGGGAGCATGGAGGAAAAGGAGAAAAAAAGAAAAAAAATAGTCATTTAACATGAATGGTGAGGAAATATGGTACTAGGTACCGATTAACAAAAGAATTTGCAAACCTAGGTATTTAAGTAAAATAAATCTGAAATTGAGTATTTATTTTCAAATTTTTTCAAAACCTAGGTATTTATCCTCAATAAATCCTAAAAATTATAGTCATGGTGAGCAATATTCAGACAAAATCACGGTGATCAAATTATACTTGCAATTTTCACCGTTTTATTCTATGTTATGAGATCACAACAAGTGGCAAGTTGTAGTGCGGATATATTTTTATTTAGTAATTAGTATAGTACGTATATATGATTTGTAGTTAATTTAAAAAATTAAAATATAAATTATTTTTGTTTTATATTAATCTAAATATATAACTAATGTATTAAAAAAAATAAACGAAACATCGTCCGAGCCTAAATACTAGTTTCTACCAATTGTCAATTGATGATGATTCATTGAAGATTAGGGCATATTCGATCCCTCGCAACGAGCAATGATAATTGAAAGAGATTTTTGGAGTATAGGTTATTATTTTTGTAATCAAAACAATAATGATATCTTGAGTTCAGTTCAACTTAAAAAAAAWTTCATGCTTATTTCACTGTGTGAATTGGGTCCTATTGTAGGAGACCTTACTAGTCTATATTTGTTGAGTTTCTTAAGTTTTGAATGATGACAAACCATTACAGGAGGATGATTAAAGTATGAATATTGTTGGTTCTGGGAACCAGCTAGTTTAGAAACTTGTTTCCCTAGACAAGTTAATATTTTAATGAGAATGCTTTGAAACTAACTTGTTTATTACAYGGAACAGCTGATTACATAAGAGCTCATTCACDGGTGCAGAACCAGTACGAGCTGTTTCCTTGACTGTTATTCTGAAGAACAGTTATATATCTTTTGTTGCATGTTAACATTGTTATATGTGCAGTAATAGATCTATTCCAAGACTTGAAGTGTGAATCCTTTCGAAGATATTCGAAGAAGAAAGTTGTGCTCAAAGATTGAAGTAATTAAAGGAAAGATTCAAGTTCTTGAAGATTGCATGAAGATTCGAAGAATTGTAATTTAGAGTTTAAATTAAGGATTTTCATGTAATATGCTCTGTAGTGTGACTAAATGGAAATGAACTAAATGCTTAAGTGTTTTTGAGTATGTTGTGAATTCTGGTACAAAGCTTGGAACAGAATTCATAACACACTCAAGGAACCAAGCTGGGGAACCAGCTTAGTTCCTGAATAGAATGTTGGCTGCGGTTTTGAAAAGGGTTTTTCTAAAATATTTTCAAAAGATATTTTGAAAGATTATTTGCAGCTGGAATTATAGATGGATATATATATTACCTTAAAACTGGGAGTATATATCTTGTTCGATCAAAATCTTAGGATAAAATCGAACAAGATAAATACTTTCCATAAAACTAATCTTGCCTTGTTTGGCAAGAATAGATTTATGGAAACTAGGGTTAAGTTAATATAAATATACGTCTATACTTCAACATTCTATAACTCTCTCCACCGATTAAAAAGAGAAGACTACTTTGAGAGAAAGAAACACAGAAAGCACTAGTTCATAAACATTAAGTCATACACGAGCATACATCGAGCATACAACATTCTCTTACTTAGCTTTCTAAGAAGTAATTCATAAGAGAGAAATATTGTTCTTGTAAGGGCTATCAACAGAGGGGTTGAAAGCCTGGGTAGTGTTTGTGAGTTCAAACACAAAGTTGGACTTACGAGTGTGAGTCGAGTGCACATTCAGAGTTGAGTGTGGGGTGTACTGGTTCCCGGAGTAGGGAAACAGTAGAGTGAGCAAGTTCTTTGTTTTTCAGAGTTGATTAATAAAAGAGCTTAGGGTAGGAGGACGTAGCCCAGAGTTGGGTGAACCTCGTTAAATACTGTGTGTTCTTTTACTGCTTTATTTACATTCCGCTGCGTATAGGAACCAGCCCAACTGGTTCCTTATCATAAGATCAAAAGCAAAAAGAAAAATTGGTCACAGTCGATTATACTCAATTCACCCCCCCTCTTGAGTATCTTAGAACCTTCAATTGGTATCAGAGCCAAGGCTTCTTGTAAGAGTAACATCTAGAGAAGTCAAGCATGAGTACTCAAGAATTAGGAGCAATCGGATATGATAGCAAAACACCCAAGTTTAACGGAAGCAACTATGCATGGTGGAAAAACAGGATCAAAAATGTAATTATGGGGATTGACTATGAGTGCTGGCTCGTGGTCAAAAATGGTCCCAATACGATCATGAAGACTGACTCTGAAGGGAACAAGACTCCAAAGAAAGACAGTGAACTGGTGACTGCAGATTACAAGTTGCTGGAGAAAAATGCCAAAGCAATGTCAATACTACAACAGGCTATAGGTGAGGCAGAGTATAACCGAATTTCTGGATGCAGCAGTGCAAAAGAAATTTGGGATACTCTTGAACTTGCTTATGAAGGAACCAGCGAGGTAAAAAGATCCAAAATTGATTTGCTAATGTCTAAATATGAATTATTTGCTATGAACAAGGGTGAAAAGATTAATGATTGTTTTCGTAGATTCATGACAATAATCAATGATCTTAGATCCCTTGGGAAAAGTTTTTCTGATGAGGATCTTGTGAGAAAAGTATTGCGCAGTTTAACAGATGCATGGACAGCCAAGATCACTGCTATTTATGAAGCCAAAGATTTGTCTACATTGTCTCTGGAACAGCTGATTGGTTCCCTCATGACACATGAGTTATTAATTGACTCTAAGATTGAGAAGGAACCAGCCAGAGGCATAGCCTTAAAAGGAACAGTAGAAGAGGATGAAGATGAAATTGGCATGATTGCCAAAAGATTTGAAAGAACACTCCGTGATCAGAGGAAGAACTTCAAAGGTAAAAACTTTAAGAAAACTAACACATCTTCTGCAGGGTGTTTTAAGTGTGGAGAGAAGGGACATCTCATCAGAGATTGTCCAAAGTGGAAGGACAAACAGTCCAAGTCTGGAGAAAAGCGAGCTTTCAAAAATGCTATGATAGCATCAATGTGGGGTGATTCTGACTCAGGATCTGATGAGGATGAAGAATCACCTAACCCTAGTGTTTGCATGACTGCCTTTGCAAGCATCGAGGGAAACAACACTGATGCCGGAACCAGGAGGGGAACCAGCACAATTGAGAAGTGCTTGATGGCCAAGAAGGATGTACTGCACGAACACAAGGTAAATCTAGAACAAGT
This sequence comes from Bassia scoparia, assembly GCA_008642245.1. Classification (NCBI taxonomy): domain Eukaryota; kingdom Viridiplantae; phylum Streptophyta; class Magnoliopsida; order Caryophyllales; family Amaranthaceae; genus Bassia; species Bassia scoparia. The sequence continues at coordinate 7,493 of SNQN01007184.1, read as the reverse complement.
TAGGCAAGATATGCATGAGTATGACAGAGATAATTTGCTAGCTTGTATAGACTCCTTATTATATGAATGTTATAAACTAGGTGAAACATACATAACTAGCAAAAGAGAACTTAAAGAAAAACGTGCTGAATGTGAGGTTGCTATTGCCAGTTGTGATCACCTCGAAGAAGTTTGTCATGACTTGAAAGATCAAGTGGCAGAGCTTGAAGTTGAATTGGACAAGTGTAAGGTGGAACTTGAAAAGGCCAGATCTTCCAAACCAAACTATCCAGTTGATGGTGAAGAAGATCTGATCTCCTGGTTCCCCAAAGACTTGTCAACTTCAAGTGAGTCGGTTGATTTTTCAGCAGCTAGAGGAAAAGCAACCTTTTGTAGCAGAACTTCTCTGTTGAAAGCCTTTGAAATACTGGCTAGCAATTTAGAAGATCTTCACAAAGAGAATGCTTTACTCAAAGCTGCACATTATGATGTTCCCCCCATAGACACTAGTGATGAAATCAGTGAATTAATAGATGAATATGATGGAAAGCTGTGTGACCTACATGCTGAGATTCATAAATTGAAAGAGGGAAAACAGCCAGCAATTACTAACATGTCTATGGATGGTATGATTCTGAATCTCAATTTACAACTTGAATCCTTGAAAAGTGATGTTGTTGTTCTTAAAGAAAAAAATGAGTTGTTAATTGAGAATCTTGAATCAAGAGAGAAAGAACTTCATGAGAGCTACAGACATGTGAGTAAGTTACTGACTGCACAAGAGACCTTAGAGACTTTAACTTCAAAACGAGGTAACCAAGGGAAGGTTGGTCTTGGTTATAATAAACGAGGAACCAGGACTAACTGGTCTCCCAGAGAAACCACATGGATCAGGGAATTCCAAAGAGGTAAGTATGTTATGTCCATGGACATGCATGTGTGTTATCATTGTGGTAAAAATGGACACAAGATTCACGAGTGTCCTGCTAGAAAAATTAGTGTGAATAAGAACAATAAACATGTGAAGTTGGTTTGGAAAAGAAAAGATCAACTGAGTGAAAATGTTGTGGAAAAGGGACCCAAGAAAATTTGGGTTCCTAAGACTAATGTTTGATTTGTTCTTACAGGCTAAAGTGAAGAGAAGTACCTATTGGTATTTGGACAGTGGATGCTCAAGACACATGTCCGGAGATAAAGAGCAATTTCTCTCACTAGTAGCCTTTAATGGAGGAAGTGTTACCTTTGGAGATAACAGCAAGGGAACCATCACTGGTTTAGGTAAGGTAGGTAAGACACTTTCCAATGCAATTGATGATGTATATTATGTTGAAGGCTTGCAACATAATCTTTTGAGCATTTCACAACTGTGTGACAAAGGAAATAGAGTTGAGTTTCAAGCCAACCTTTGTCACATAGTTGACTCACAAACAGGTGAACTTATATGTGAGGGAACCAGGAAACATGATGTTTACATTACATTCTTGGATAAAATTCCTCAAAATAAGTCTATCTGTTTGAAAGCTGTTTCAGACAACAATCAATGGATTTGGCATAAGAGATTTGGACATGCGAGTCTTACACTTCTGAATAAACTTAAGTCTCAAGACCTGGTGATAGGACTTCCTAACATCAAGTATGAGGCAGACAAAGTTTGTTCAGAATGTGTTAAGGGGAAATAGGTCAAAATCTCTTTTAAGCCTAAAACTGTTTTGAGTACCAGCAGGCCCTTCGAACTTTTACACATTGATTTGTGCGGTCCCATGAGAGTTCAAAGTCGAAGGGGTCATAGATATGTATGTGTTATTGTTGATGACTTTTCCAGGTACACCTGGGTGATAATGCTTCACTCAAAAGATGAGACTTTTGATGAATGGGTGACTGTTGAAACTGTTGAAACTGTTGGCTATATACTAAATAGAGGACTCATTAGGCCAAAGCTAAAGAAGACTCCCTATGAACTCCTAAAGGGCAGAAAACCCAATATTGCATACTTTCGTATCTTTGGATGCAAATGTTATGTACATAACAATGGGAAGAACCAGCTTGATAAATTTGACCCTAGGAGTGATGAGGGAATATTTCTTGGATATTCTTCTCAAAGTAAAGCATATAGAGTCTTTAACAAAAGGACTCTGTGTGTTGAGGAGAGTGTTCATGTTGTGTTTGATGAATTTAACATGTCTTCTGAGATTCCACAGGTTGAACCAGATGAGATAATTGGACTTCTAGAGTTCACCGGGAACCATGCTGCTGGTTCTCCAAATGATGAGCAAGCTAACCTAGGCTCACCTACTGGTCCACCAGAAAATCATGGTGGAGAGCCTAGAGGAGAAGATGATGAGGATATAGGTAAGGAACCAGGTCTTGATGGTTCTCCAAGAGATGAACAGGTAAGCAGTTCAGGGGGAACAGACAATCAAATAAACAACAATGTTACAACCCCTGAACTTGAGGAAAGAGAGGTAAGGGGAAACAGCATGATTGAAAGTCCTTCTGGTTTCTCGGAAGAGGAAGAGATTGTAGATCCTGCTGGTTCCCAAATGAATGAGGAAGCACAAAATGATTTTCCTGCTAAAAGTTTTAAATACAGTTCTTCTCATCCCCCTGATCAAATCATTAGCAATATAAATAAGGGGATTCAAACAAGAAGAAGTGTTTATCAAAACTTTTGTGCTTTCTATTCATTTCTGTCTAGCATAGAACCAACTGACTATAAAATGGCATTAACTGATCCTGATTGGGTTCTAGCAATGCAAGATGAGCTAAATCAGTTTCAAAGGAACGAAGTTTGGCATCTTGTACCTAGACCCAAAGAAAGGTCAGTAATTGGTACAAAATGGGTATTCAGAAACAAATTGGATGATCTAGGTACCATAGTCAGAAACAAAGCAAGGCTAGTTGTGCAAGGTTACAATCAACAGGAAGGAATAGACTATGATGAGACCTTTGCACCAGTAGCTAGATTAGAGGCTATTAGAATATTAATTGCTTATGCTGCTCACATGAATATGAAGTTGTTTCAGATGGATGTGAAGACTGCCTTCCTAAATGGATACTTGAAAGAAGAGGTATATGTTGAGCAGCCCCCTGGTTTTGAAGATAAACTATTTCCCCAACATGTGTACAAGTTGGACAAAGCACTATATGGTTTGAAGCAAGCTCCAAGGGCTTGGTATGAACGACTGTCCAACTTCTTGATGAAGAATGATTACAAAAGGGGAACAGTGGATAAAACCTTGTTCATCAGAACCAGGGGGAACCACTTGATTATAGTACAGATTTATGTTGATGATATTTTGTTTGGTGCTACTAATCAGGTGCTATGTGATGAGTTTGCTAATCTTATGCAGAGTGAATTTGAAATGAGCATGATGGGGGAACTAGGGTTCTTCCTTGGCTTACAGATAAAGCAAACAGTTGATGGAATCATGATCCATCAACAAAAGTACTTAAAAGAGCTGTTGAAAAAGTTTGGCATGGAGAACAGCAAGGCTTATGACACACCTGTTCCTACATCTACAAAACTTGATGCTGATCTAAAGGGAACAGATGTGGAAGCCTCACTGTACAGAGGAATGATTGGATCTTTGCTTTACCTAACAGCTAGTAGACCTGATATTGTGTTTTCTGTTGGTTTGTGTGCCAGGTTTCAAAGCAATCCAAAGGAATCTCATTTGAAGGCTGTTAGAAGGATACTTAGGTATCTTGTGGGAACAACAGATCTGTGTTTGTGGTACCCTAAAGGTAGCACAATTGATCTCATTGGTTACACAGATGCAGATTATGCTGGGTTCCTAGTTGATAGAAAGAGCACATCAGGTATGGCACACTTTCTAGGCTCTTGCTTAATTTCATGGGGATCTAAGAAGCAAAATTCAGTGGCCTTATCCACAGCTGAGTCAGAATATATTGCTGCAGCCTCATGCTGTTCTCAACTGTTGTGGATAAGGAACCAGCTGAAAGATTTTGGTGTTGAATACAATAGTGTTCCAATCTTTTGTGACAACACGAGTGCTATAAACATTTCCAAAAACCCAGTTCAGCACTCCAAAACCAAGCACATTGAGATTCGACACCACTTTCTGAGAGATAATGTTGAAAAAGGGTTAGTAGAGATGTTGTTTTGCAAAAGTGAAGACCAAATAGCAGACATCTTTACTAAACCTTTGTGTCGAGAAACTTTTTGTAGATTAAAAGTTCTTTTAGGTCTGGTTAGATTTTAGTTGTGTCTTGTGTCATAGGTTAATAGATTCTGGCAACATTGGCTTTTACACTTTACTCTCAATGATTGGCTAAAATTGTCTCACTTGTATTGTACATGTGCATATACATATGTCGAAGTCCTTCAGGTGTTATGTAGATGGCTTGATTCCCTCAAAAAAGGGTTGAAAGTCATTGGTGCAAGAGAAAAGTTACTTGATCATTAATTCACAGAAACAGAATGTCATGGTTCTGTACAGGTACCAGCAAAAGGGAAACAGCAGGTCAGCTCTGATATGTTTTTCGATTGATATTTTCATATCTTTTGGAAAATTACTTAAGATATTTTTCTTTTTGGAAAGAAATTTATCTTATTCAGTTATTTTGGCTTGTTGATCAAGGCATAAACTACACATGCCTAATTTGAAGTCGGTTTAGGTATTTATGGCAAGTGATCATTGCCAAAATTAAATTTCGAAATACTAGCCGTTATTGACTCAACCGGCTATAATCCTTCAAACTCTCACTTCCTTGATGATCACTCTCTCTATATATATTTGTTCTAACCCTTTGTATGCAGCTCATAACTATTCATCATATCATACTCTCTTCTCATCTCGTACTCTGTTCTTCTGCTTCAAAATTCAAAATTCAAAGTTACTGTTCATCCAGTTACTGTTCACTGTTCATCTGCGATCATGGGTAGAAAGACAAATACTGGAAGAAAGGGAAGAGGGAGAGGCCAATCGAGTGAATCATCACACTCTCAGAAAATACAAGAAGAGAACCCTGAAACACAACCTTTAGAAGTTAAAACCACTGAGCTACCACCCACCGACTCATCCAAAACTTCAACTCCCACAAAATTAAAACAAACACCACTTCAGAAAACACCTTCAAAAACAAAACTAAACACAAAGGAGATTGTGTCTCATGAGCATCCAACTGAGGGTGGTGGTTCCACCATCAAGGAACCAGCACCTTCTCAGGGGGAAAAACTTCATGAGACTCAAGAGAATTTAAACCTAGAATTTGAGAAGGCTGGTGAAGAAGAGGATGTTCAAATAACTGGGGAAAAGGAAGCGGAACCTGTTGTGGAGGTTTCAGTGAGAGGAAGACTTCTTTCAGCTGTGAAAAAGGAAGTCAAAAAGGAAGAGGAGGAACAATCAACTGGTTCTGAGAGAGGAACCAAGAGGAAAGCTGCTGCTGGTAAACCACCTCGCTCAGTTAAAGGTAAGTCCGTAGAATCTCCTTTCACTGGTTCTACTGACTTAGGTGCTAGAGTAGTTCTGTCTGGATGTAGAGTTGAGGATGGTTATTTCAGTGTGCCTGCATTATCTGAGTATAAAGAATTAATTGAGTTTCAAGGATGGATGTCACTGTTTGATTGTTCTGCTGCAAATGTTTCTGGGGTAAGGGATTTTTACATCAATCTTAGACAATTGCCTGATATGTCTATTGGTTCTACTGTTGGAGGAGTAGAGGTCAGTTTGTCTGTTTCTTCTGTGTCCAGCATGTTAGGGATTCCTAGGGATGGTTTTGACAAGTACTCAAGTGATTGGTGGCCCATGTTGGTTGGGGTCACACCTGATGAAATTTATGACTTTCTGTTTGGAGGAAAAATGCCCAAGAAGTATGTCATCTTTAAATCTGCTGATCTTAAGGAACCACTGATGCTGGTTCTGCACTCTTTGTGTAACAAAGTGTTGCTTCCTCGAGCTCAAGGAAGGGGAACAGTACGCATCATGGAGATGGTACTGATTTACCTGATGATGAAGAAGATTAAGATAAATCTTCCTTCCTTGATGCTTGACCACATCATGAACTGTTATGGTTCATCTCATCATTCTCTGCCCTATGGTTCTATCATTACTCGATTGCTTAAGGATAGCAAAGTTGACCTGAGTGGGTCTACTGTACCTGTTACAGTATTCACCAAGGCTATCCTAAAGCAAAAGGGTCTTGATATTGGTGCTGATGTTCTGAGGTATAAGTTTGAGGAGCCAGTGGAGATTAAGCCACCTCCCAAGAAGAAGGCCAAGGCAGAGGAACCAGCTAGTCAAAGTATTGTGCTAGAAAGAATGGAGAACCAGGAGAAAACTCTTGGTAAGTTGATGGAGCTGGTTCAGGGTATTTCAACCTCGTTCAATGCTAAGATTGGTCAGATGGAGAAGGAGTTAGCTGAGACTCAATTGTGTTACTTACTGTTCCTGATGTCAAAGCTCAGATGGCTCCGGGTATTAGCTCTGTTTCTCCTAAGACTCAGGTCTCGGCTCTAGCTGCTGCAAGTGAGTTGGTGGTTCCGGGGATCGAGGAACCAGGGGATATTGATGATAAACAGCAGCAGACTGAGGAGACAAAGGTTGAGGACCCAGCTGATGATGAGGAGGTTGAGGGAGATGTAGATGATGATGATGATGCAGATGATGATGATGATGAAGATGCTGAGCTCGATGATGAGGAGGAGGAAGAGTATGATGGAGAGGAGTGATGCTGTTTGCTCCTGTTTCCCCTCCCCTATTTTCTTTGAATTCTATAAATAACTGATTCTGTTGGCCTGTACTTATTCCACCCTATCCACGAACATTTCTTTCTATGTGGATTAGGGTCCTTTTGGTTAACTTTTGCTGACTTGTATGGACTATTAATATTTTGCTATGTGATGCTATGTTCTACTGATTATCTCTTTGCAGCATGATACTTGAATGGTGGTTGATGCCACTGTATGGATGAGCACATTTAACAATTTGTGCACATGTGCTTTACTTGTGAGATTTTTAATGATGCCAAAAGGGGGAAAGAAGTGTCGAAGTTCATAAAGCCAGAATCTAGTTTAGTTAAGTATTTTAGGAACCAGTTAGAATAGCTAACTTGTTCATTGAGTCTTTTTCTTTGTAGGAACCAGTTAGAATAGCTAACTTGTTCATTGAGTCCTTTTCTTTGTAGGAACCAGTTAGAATAGCTAACTTGTTCATTGAGTCATTGAGTCTGCTAGTTGTGCTCAAACTTCTTATGAGTTCAAAATTGAAGGTTGTCTGTTTCTAACTTGTTTGGTTACAGGAACTTCGATTAAGTTTGTCATCATCAAAAAGGGGGAATTTGTTGAGTTCCTTAAGTTTTGAATGATGACAAACCATTACAGGAAACAGGATGATTAAAGTATTAATATTGTTGGTTCTGGGAACCAGCTAGTTTAGAAACTTGTTTCCCTAGACAAGTTAATATTTTAATGAGAATGCTTTGAAACTAACTTGTTTATTGCAGGGAACAGCTGATTACATAAGAGCTCATTCACTGGTGCAGAACCAGTACGA
>SNQN01007183.1:13735-34615 GCA_008642245.1 Bassia scoparia | reverse complement strand
TGATGTGTCTTGTATTTTGTTGTAACTGGTGTTGACTTATTTTCGTTATAGCATGTAGAGTTAGCGGATGGTTTTTTATTTTCGCAATTATCCCTTTCTTTTGATGCATTGATACTTGAACTGGTGGTTGATTCGCCTTTGCTATATTTGTATAGATGTGTTAGCAACATTTAATAACTTTCTGTCACTTGTTGGTCTTCCTTATTCTTTGTTGACGAGAACAGGTTTCCTGTTAACGTAGATTTACAGGACGCTCCAAAAGGGGTGAAAGGAAGATGGCGACGAAGGGTATGGCGCACAATGCAGCGGCCAAATAGAGCTCCTTAGTTTTAGATTTCTGTAAAGCTTTTCGTCTGTCAGTTGTAGGAACACCAGTGTTAGACAATTAGCTTAACAGTTTGGATATCATAAATGAGTAGTCATTTATTTACGTATTGTAAGGGTCCCCGGACAGTTGACAGTATATATATAGTCCGCTTCCATACACGGTTGAGTCATTGAGTTTCTGCTGGTTCTGGTGTGCATCGGACACTACACAATGACTCAGTTCTTCTGCCGTCAACAAATTGAAGCTTGTTTCTGTTTATCTATTGTTTGTTACAGGAAACTTCGATTAAAGTTTGTCCCAGGATCATTCGAAAAGGGCTGGCCATAAGGTATTAAAGTTTGAGTTTCTCCTTACAGCATTTTAGAATGATTTCGGAGCAATCTAGAAATGTATCCAAGATCCGATCCTCCAGATCGTGGTAATACTCCACATTAGGTGGCATCGATCTAATCTAGTTGAAATACTAGTGTTGAGGTAAATGGAATTTGGGGGTCTGGTGCAGTGTAGTCTTCAGTTTTTTGGCATCTGAAACCGAATAAGTATTGTAGTTATATTGAAAGTGCTCGTCTATCCGGAGGTAAAGACAAAGTTTGTGATTTTGAATTGAGTAATAGCCTTGAATATAACTTGTGGGTCTGTTGCTATGCGGGAGAATACGGCTTGCGTTTCACAATAAGAGCTACTATTTCATCGTGGTAAAGCAGGTAGAGCATCCTAGTAGAGTGGCTTTTTCTTGTACATGTTTTGTTTCTCTGAAGAAACAAGTCGGATAGATGAATCTAATTTGTGTTGTGGCATGTGATATACAAATGTTATAAGCGTGTTGTTATATGTGCAGTTAATTAGATCTATTTCCAAGATTGAAATGTTGAAATTCGCCGTTTTTGTAAGTAGGTATATCAAAAGAAGTTGTGCTCAACGATTAAGAAGGAAAGAGTTGGTCAAGTTGTCAGATGAAGATGTGCGGGGGACAATGATCGGAGAAATGGTGAATTTGAGAGTGTGGAGGATTGTCATGCATATGGGCTGCTGTAGGTGGTGATTGAGGGATGAACCCCTAAGTGGTAGAGGTGTGTTTGGGTTATGGTGTACGAATTCTGGTACAGGGAACGTGAAGCTTTGGGGACAGTTCATAAGACCACTCGAGGAGGAGGATCAACGCCTTGGGTGGACCATAATTTAGTTGCTGTTACCCCTCCTCTCGACGCAATTGTGTAGATTGGACATTGGTTAGGTACTTTTTGGCGGCTCTGCCGTTTAGTGGAAAGAAGAGGGGTTTTGGGGTCTAAAATATGGTTTCAAAAGGGCATTCGAGTTCCTTGATAAAGCAATTATTTGCGAGCTGGAATTATAACCGATGTTGAGACTATACTCATTGAATAGAGTATACGCTCGTTTACCGCGGGAGCGACGTGGTGGTATCTTTAAATACCTGTGGGAGTTCATGTTATTTCTTCTTTTCGTAATACGGAGAACGCGTTCAGATAATCGTGTTTAGTGAATCAATTTCGAACTCAATCATAAATATCTCTTTTTTGTCCTGATAAGGAGATGAATCAGCTTTTAATCGACTGCGATGTGTCAAATTTGTTTTCTGTGCAAGGTATAGTATTAATGGATGGGTCTAGAAGTGGTCGTAAAGGAAGAAGGGTAATATGATACAATATGCAACTGGCTTACTGACTTCATAGATTATTGCGATAACTTCTGCTCCGCTCTAGCGGGAGTCTAAAAAGAGAATTCTTACTTACGAGAGCAGAGAGAAACGTACACAGAACATTCATTAGTTCTATTAGAGATCATTGAGTATACACGATGCATCAGCTTCGAGCATTGATACAGACGTTCTGGGATAGTCAGCTTGGCCTACTTACAGGGTTCGTGAATTTTCACTTAATGTGCGTTTCACTTATAGACAGTAATATCACATCCGTTTCAATCTTCCACCAGAGCATTAGATCTAATTGTGTTTGCTTTGTAGAACGGTCTATGTCAACATGATGGCGTTCAGCGGCCGCTGGTCTTCGTTGAGATATGCTCTTCGCTGGCGGTAGCTGCTGGTTTGTTCGGTAGTTTAAACACAAGTTGGAGCTGATAGCAGCGACCTGTGGTGAATGCGTGATGTGCACGACTCAGAGTTTGAGTGTTTGCCGTGTTACTGGTTCCCTGCTGGGTAAGGGAAGGTGGGTAAGACAAGGTAGGACGGTGAGGGGCACATGTTCTTTTGTTTTTTCAGATGAGTGATTCAGTAAAAGAGAGCCTCTAGAAGGACTGAGGGAGGGCCGCGATCTGCAGCCTGAAAGCGATTTGTGGCCGTGACCTTCGTTAAACGTAGACTGCTTCCGTCGCTCGCTTTTCTTTTGTTTTCAGCGGCTTTGGTCCGCGTCCATGTTGCGCCATCTTGTAAATTTACGTGAATTGGCCACTTTGTCTGCGCTTATAGTGAGACCATTAGCTCATCAACGTGAGTTCGCTTAATCTGGTTTTGAGTAAAGTTTAGTCATAAAGGCAAGATGAAAGGATAAAATGGTCTACACAGTCGATTATACTCAATTCACCCCCCCCGCCTCTTGAGTATCTTAGAACCTTCAATAAGCGCCTCATACTCTGACTCATTATTGGATGTAGCAACCGAATCATACTGCGTACTCGAGAGTGCTCGCTCATGTCAATTTTTATGGGATTCCAGCACTTCAGCCTCCCTCCTCTAGTTTGATGATCCATCCAACATACAACTCCAAGGGTTCTCAGCTGTCTGAGTAGGGCGGTTAGTTATAACTCCGTATAAAGTATGCTTACAGCCTGAGCCTTTAATTCGCCTTCCTGGGTCGTACTCAAGGCATTAGTTTGCTACATTCATCGGCCCACTCGGTCATTCTTGATCAATGATGTTCGCCCATTCGATGACTTCTGACTATGGGTTGTGTTTTCTGTGAGAACGCGTGATAGATGGGCGTGAAAAAAAGGGGTTAGTTTTTTTGCTTGCTATTACTAGGGCATATATATTATCTTTTCATCATTGATATCTGGACTCAACCCTCTGTAAGCATGGATGACAAAATATATTGGATGCTGAGTTCTGTCTCTTTCGGGACCAGCACTGCACTTAGGGCGTAGTCTGAGACAATAAACAGTAACAAGGGTTCCTTTGGTAGCGGTGGATACAACTTTGAAATCCCCGACAGGTGCTTCTTCACTCTTGAAACGCGGGCTCAGCTTCTTCATCCATTTAAACGTAGATCTTCTTGATTGTTTTGAAAAACGCCAAACTTATCAGCCGAATTTGGACAAGAAACGCCCCAAGGCGCCATCATCCAGTTAACCTTTGAACTTCTCCACGCTTATTGGGGACTGCATATCTAAACGGCTTGAATGTTGTCAGGATTCTCTCTATTCCGCGTTCGTCGACTAGGAAACCCAAGCATTTTTCGCCGTGAACTCCGAAAACACACTCTTTGGGTTAAGACGCATGTTGAATTTTCTCACAGAAAATCAAATGTTTCCCTGAGATCAGCAATATGGTCAGTTTCAATCCTTACTTTTGACATCATGTCATCAACGTAAACCTCGATATTCCGGCCAATTGTCCGTCAATATACTGTTATTTACCAACCTTTGATAAGTAACCGACGTTCTTAAGGTCGAAGGCTCAACGCTTATAATAGTAAACTCCTTGGTTGTAATAAGGCAGTGTGTGCTTGGTCCCCTCGCCATTGAATCTGGTGATATCCAGCATTGGCGTCCATGAAACTAAAGGCCATGCCCTGCAGTAGAGTCAACAAGTTTGTCAATTTTCGGGAGAGGTAATCATCTTCAGACAAGCTTGTTGAGGTCGGTGAAATCGACACACATTCGCACGTACCGTTGGGTTCTTTGACCAAGAAACATTGGCCCACCAATCGGTGTATTGACATTCACGAATAAAACTAGCTTCCACAACTTCTTACTTCGGCAGTGCTGCTGAACATTCTTTCCTGCCCTGGTGACGCCAGCTTTTGCTTCAAGGTTTGTAATAACCTTCCTTGATGCTAAGTTTGTGTTGCATCACGTCAGGGGAGATCCCAGGCATTTCGGATTCACGGTGAAAGCAAAACATCTCTGTTATTCTTTCCATAACGCCAATTATCTGATCCTTAAGTTCTCTTTCCAGATTAACCCAACTGTGAAGTTTGGGAAGGGTCGTCATCATCGCCGCTTTTCTGGGAATCAATTGCCTTGGGCGTGCATACCTCTTAGGATTGTAGCAAGGTATACATGCATTGGGGCCGCCAAGTCTTGCTCCAACTCTTTCCTTTTCTTTACTTGAAGGGGTTCTTCCGTGACGTCATCCCTCGAAAGCTGTTTACATAACATTCTCGTGCTGACCTTTGATCCCCATATAACTTTGCCAATTTGCCATTGTCCGTCTCAAACTGTAACAAGAGTTGGTAAGTCGAGAATTGCTTCTTTACTTGGTTGAGCAAAGGGCGACCAATAATGACATTGTATGGCAAAGGCAAGTCCCAACGATGAATTTGACCATTAGGCTTTTCCTTGCCTTCTTCGCCTACGTCGACTGGTAGGCGGAATGGTGCCTTTTGGGAAAACGCTTTGCGCTGCCAAACCCTATCAGTGGTTGGACCAATGGCTCAAGCTTTTCGTTCCTTGCACTGAAGTTGCTTTAGGCACTCATATGTGATATGTCCGATGAACTTCCTGATTCACGAGCACTTGTCGTACTTTAGCATTATCGACCTTGATCTCAATCACCAGAGGTCGTCATGTGGCAGACTAAGCGGATTCAAAGATTTGTTGTCCGAAAATCCATAGTTGGGAAATGGCGGTGGGGCACTTCTTGCAACATCTAACACCTGATGCTTGAGCCCTTACAAGTGCTGTTTTCTGCCCCTATTTTGGACCGCCAAAGGCCAATCCTCCAGAAATAACCCCAACCATGACATCTGTATCATTGCTATTTGCCGGACATTGCTTCTTATTATTGTTTTGTTCAAGTATTTCGTCAGTTTCCTTCGTCTGCCAATTTGTCAAGGGCTCTCTTCAACTCGTTCAATTCCGAGTTGTGTGCCCACAATCTCGGTGGTATTTACACACAAGTTCTTGTTTCTTTTATTGAGAGGAGCCTGGACTGGTCGGGGCTTGGGAATGTAATACCCCGTGTTTTTTTTTTAAATATTTAATTAATTAATATTAGAGTTTAATTAGCATTCAAATTTATATTTTCCGAAAGCTTAAAAATTTTAAGAGTCCAATTATTTTAATAAAGTTACAACTATTGTTTTTACAAAGTTAAATATTATTTTCTAAATTTCAGCCTAATTATTTTTCTAACTGTCTATGCCTAGTTAATTTATTCTATGACATGTTTTTCTAATAAAATGAATATTCTATTCTCGAAAGAAAAAAAGAGAGAGAAAAAAAACAATTAAATCATCATCTTCCTCATCACACACATTACGTAATATCACCTTCAACCTCACCTAGTGATGGCAATGGGTAGGATTTGACTGGATCCAGATCCGTTTTTTGAGAGTAGGATCCATATCTGATCCATATCCGTCGGATTTTTTTTGAGGATCATATCATATCCGATGGATCCTACGGATACGGATCCAAAACGGATCCTATTATATTTTGCATCATTTTCCTAATTTGCGAAAATAATTAATTAATTTAAGTATGTAACCAAAGAATATATGATAGTTCTTTCCCGAAAAAAAAAAACAATCAAATAAATCCTAGAATGAACTAATTAACTTGAATTTTGAATTATATTATTGATAATATAGAGCGATAATATAATATTACCTCGCATATCACGCTTAAAGTAAAAGTGAAAGAAAATAACATCATCATTATACAAAGAATTAACACTTTCTTTGCCTAATTTATTTTTATTAGGATTTTTTGTACAGAACCCCTTTCAATTAGGACTGTTTAAATTAACTACACACTCTTTAACTTATTTACAATACACCATGCAATTACATAACATTTTAAAATACCACCACCAACGGCATTTTTGCCAAATTCCGTTATCTGTGGGGTCCACTCCGTTATGTTTCCTTCTTTTCCCCGAATCTTCACGTTTCCCTTCATTCTTCATCCTTTTCTTCCTTTTCACCCTTTTCACATTTCTTTCTTCCTCTCATCCTTGATTTCATTCCCTTTTACCTCTTCGATCTTTACTTTCTTCCTCTCTCTCATCACACTTTTTTTTGTACAAAGCAGGTTTTACTTCAACTAATTAAATTATTAATCCCTAATTAATCAGGTTTTACTTCCCAATTTCCTCAACAACAACAACATCAGATACATTAGCAACTGAAACCAGTGATTTTTGATTGATTTTTGTTGTGTAAATTATTAATCCCTAAATAAATCAGATAATGCTTCTTCTTTCTAGCATTCTTACAACACTTTTTCTCAACCCATCATTATTTGCCCCAATTTCAACCATTATCATCACTCCTTAATTAATAACACATTACCGTTGCTTCATCAATTGCTGCTACAATTCGCAAAGCTTCGTCTTCTCCAATTGAGTTTACCCAGAAAATTGAGAGTGACCAATCGCAAAGTATTGTTCTTCCTAGCCCTGATTTTCAGAGTCTTTGTCTTGATAAGTTGTCCACATTTTCAATGAATTGTTGATCCCAATGATGTTTTTCTGTAATTTTTTCTTAATCCCTTAACTTGCATAATGCAATTTGTTATATTCTTACTATTGGCCGAAATTCATGATTTTTTAGGCTGCTTATTTGAGTGTTTTTACTTTTTGGTATTAAGGATAGCAAAGAAATAAATTAAGTGTTGTTTGACAAGAAAATTGAAAATCCATTGAATTTAAGTACTCAAATGCATGGAAAGGAAAAAAATTGAAAGGAAAGGTAGTAAATGGAGGAGAGAGGAAGAAAAAAGTGAAAGTGGAAGGGTGAAAGGGAATGAAGGGAGGAGTATCGTGGGAGAATTGGGTGAAATAAGAAATTGTGACGGAGTGAGCCCATAAAATAACGGAGATTGGCAAAAATGTCGTTGGTGGTGGGTATTTTGAAATGAAATGTAATTATGTGGTGTATGTAAATAAGTTAAAGAGGTGGTGGTTAATTTTGAAACTGCCCTAATTGGCAGGTGGTTACGTACAAAAAATCCTTTTTATTATGTAGTAGAGGAGATGGGTAATTAGGTTTTCTTGATTAAACTCTTTTATTTAGCACTAATTATTAGTTAAAAAAATAAAATCATCATCTAAAAATAAAAAATAGGTAAACGGATCTGGATCTGGATCTAGATCCAATTGCATATCTAGATCCAAATCTATTTTTCCTACCCAGGATCCGTATCCGACTCGGATCCGACGGTTCTAAAATTTTAAGATCCTATCCGTAAAAACGGATATGGATCCGCGGATCCGAGGCGGATCCATATCCATTGCCATCTCTAACCTCACCTCATCACCAATGGAGTTCTGCCCAATTAACTACCACCCAAATTAGCTTCCTTAAACAATAATTAAATCAGAAAATATCTATCTTTCTCCCCTCCACTTGTACACCAATCATCAACATCCTCTTCCATTCATTCAACCTCCATTTTTGCCCAATCAAGCTTCAACTTTGTATTAATTTAATCTCTTAAATCCCTATAATAGCCTCCCTAATTCTACTGATTTGTCACTTAATTCATCCTAATCTCATCTCCATCTCATTAATTTAGCTTCTAATCAAAAGTCGCAAATTAATTTCTTTTCACCATTCGCCACTAGCTGCCGTTGTTGATGCGTGCTGCTGTTGTTGTTGTGGCTGTTACTGCTATTGTTGTTGCGTCACTTGCCGCGTTGCTGCCGTGGTGGGCTATCTGCCACTACACCGCTACTCCCCTCCTCCTTTCTCTTCTCTTCTCTCTACGTTGCTGCTGCCTCTGCTTCTCCCTCCTCTGTTTTTTTTTGTTCTCCGTTCTTTTCTCGTAAGTCTAAGCATCTCCTTTTTTTTATTATTTTTCCTATTAGTAATATTTATGGAATATGTAATGTATTTTTTTTATATTATTATTATTAGTAGTAGTATTGTTATTGCTATTATTATTTTGCTACTAATGTTATTACTTTATTATTATTATTATTATTATTATTATTATTAATTATTATTATTATTATTATTATTATTATTATTATTATTAATTATTTTGCCACGATCAAATTATTTTGATACTATATTGCTATGATAGATTAATATTTGTAAGCTTATAATCTCTTAGTAAGTATTAAAGTGTTTTAAAGGATTTTATAAAATGAAAGGCTATACTTATGTAGTTATGTTAATGGAGTAATCAAGTTTATAATAATATGAATTATATTATTAATTAATCAAGTTATTAATGTTATAATATTTTACCATCAAAGATAAAGT
Organism: Bassia scoparia; assembly: GCA_008642245.1. Classification (NCBI taxonomy): domain Eukaryota; kingdom Viridiplantae; phylum Streptophyta; class Magnoliopsida; order Caryophyllales; family Amaranthaceae; genus Bassia; species Bassia scoparia. The sequence continues at coordinate 25,882 of SNQN01007183.1, read as the reverse complement.
AGTCCTCGGAGTTCGGAAAGAACGATTCATCAAAAGTAAGGATTGATTGCTAACGACGGATCGAGATAACATCTATTGCTAACCCCGCAATCCCCTTTATAAATGTGTTATGAAATTGATTTATGAATATGGAAATGGCTTATTTAAATGTTATTATTCTCGATTGGATTGTGGGATTTAAATCATGATTTGATTTGAAGAACGATAGCTATATAATATTGATTTCAATTGTGCTTTTATGAAAGAACGATTGTTTTGACGAAYCTTTATGATGTTGAACAATGACAAGTTCACATTTAATGTTTAAAAGTAACAAAACATGATAAGAGAAAAGTGAAAGACATCGAGGCCCGATCTGTGCGATTTATTCCCCAGGCACCTTGATTTATCAAGGTCCGGTCAATGTGTATTTATGTTTACGCCCCAGGCACCTTGACTCGTCAAGGCCCGYTCTGTGTGGTTTTATGTTATGCCCCAGACACCTTGATTTAACAAGGCCCGGTCTGTGTGGTTATGTTATAACGATGGTCGTGCACGCACCTTAATGTTACATCTAAGGACTTTTATGGTAGGAGACGTCCAACATATGTTTATGCTCGCCAGACACCTTGATATAAATAAATGAATGAAAAAGATATTGAGAATTGTTATAATGAGGTTTATAATAATGTTTTAATGTTATAATCTTTATATTTATATTAATGTTTATATTCAATGTTTATAATCTTTATAATGTTTATKTTTATATTTATAATCTTTATATTCATGTTTTAATGTTATAATCTTGATTATATTTTATGAAATGMTTTATGAAATGATTTCAAAACAGTTTTACTCAATGCTAAAGCTCTCCCCTATTTTCAAACAAAATGGATTGAAATGAATTTACGTTGTTAGGMTAGTATGTTACTGAGTCTCGGCTCACAATATCGCTTTTGGTTTTAGGTACCGAAGAGGGCAACAGGATGGATTAGTGGTGAGGACGAACAAGTTAGATTGCGCTTTTCAATTCAATAAAGTAAACTCTACTTAGCTAACGGTTGTACTAAACTCAGTTTTAAGTTTTTAGAGTTATTATGACTTGTATCACGACTTTTTATCTATTTATCACAAGACTTATGTTTTATTAATCTCAATAGTTTTAAGTTATTAATGCGCCTTGTGTTTCTCAATGGATAAACGCGGCATGTCCCACTCCGACTAATCTAGGATTTTCGCTGCTAGATTAAGGCTAAATCAACTTAATAAAACGGTTAAAAGTCGYGGCGTGACAGGGAAGGAGATTGCTCTCTTTAATATCCAGGTAGATCTCTCGTCTGTTTACGTTGTATCTCGGATCAACGCCATCATCCCACTCTTTTCTCTTCTTATCGCCCTCCGATCGATTATCCTTCCGGTCGTCATTTCCTTGATCGCCTCCTTGCCTCAGACGATCGCCACTATCGACTTTCTTCTTTGTGGAGGGCGYATCGCTGTTGTTTGCTTCGAAAGCTCTTATATAACGTTGTGCGATCTCCATGGCAACTGAATACTTTCGAACATCTCAAAACATCAGATCCTACTTAAAATGCCCTGGACGCAGCCCAGTCAGTAGGGATGCAAAAGCYACAGGGTCTTCCAAATTAGAAATCTTGAAAGATTCGGTGTTGAATCGCTTTATGTAATTCTTCAAACTCTCACCTGGCTCCTGCTTACAGCTCATAAACGCCACAGTGGTGACCTCACGACGTTTTCCTGCTATAAACTGTTGGCGAAACAAAGCTTCCATGACAGTGAAGTTGGTGATAGAACCAGAAGGGAGTTCACTGAACCATGTGAGCGCCATGCCCTTGAGAGTGGTGGGAAAAAACTTATACCAAGATGCCTCACATTCCGCTTGAACGCCCATTTGTGCTTTGTAAGCTGCCATGTGATCGTCTGGATCCGTGGTTCCATCAAATGGATCCATGGTTAGGATCTTAACTTTTCTTCTATCAACCGTGTCCAAGATTTCTCTATTGAGAGGTGTACGAGAGGTGAGGATTCCTCTAGGGACACTTTCTGCCATAGTTTCAGATGTTGCTTCTTCCGAACTTTCCCTCTCTGAACGCCGATGTCTCCTGGATTGACGTGCGGTAGTCCTTCTTATTGGTGAATGCCGTGTTGAGTGTCGCCTAGTTGGCGATCTCAGCGTGGGTGAACGCCGAGTCGGTGAACGCCTGGCAGGCGATCTCTTGAGCGAATGAACACGACTACTTTCTCCTCGCTCGCACCTTCGACWATTGATGATCTCCCTGGCATCGTATATAACTGACGTAGGTGCCTGACTCTTAGACGCCACAGTGTGCCTTGAACTCTACACGGGTGAAGCTAGCCTTGGAACTGTGACTCTTGATCTTACTCGGCTATTCGCCCTTGGACTCCCAGGAGGCGAATCATGAGAGTGTCGTGCTGATCCWTTGGATCGGCTGGCAAAGTTGTAAGGGCCTAGACGACTCCTAATAACAACTTGTCCCTCATTCGCTGGTTGTCCTGAACGCCCAGGCTGGGGAACTTCCGCACGGATTGGCAGTGGCGCTGGCACAGGTTCAGGTTCTGCACGGGGTGCTCCAGGAATTGCACGTTCTAAATCAGCAAAGTGTGCATTTAAATCTCTAATCAAGGCATTGAACTGATGGTCAAATTTTGCTACCAAATCAGTCAGATCTCTTCTGGTAACTCCTTCTTGAAGCTGAGATTGAACATCTCCATGATTTCTGACATTCTCCGATGTTTCTGGAGATTCTTCGCTGGCGTTTGACTTCTCGTGATTCGTGCCATCTCTGACTTCTTGATCTGTTTTCCCCACAGACGGCGCCAATTTGTTCCAGGTATCGAAAACCTAGATCTAGAAAGCAAGGGAAATAGAATCTTGATGTCTGTACTTGAACGATRGCCAGAAAGCACGTTGGAAAACACGCCGGAGAAGTGCGTCGGACCTCCTGAGGAGAGAGAAAATGCAGTCAGAGGGCCTAGGGGTTTGTACCCTGGGGACCACCTCCGATGCTTAAGTCAGCAAAGGTCTGAGAGAAAAGAGAGAAAAAGAGAGAATATGAGAGAGAAAGTACATGTTTGTTAAGTTAGATTGAAATTGTGAACGTGGTCCAATTGTGATGCTGAACTCCTATTTATAGGCAACAGGAGGGTAATTTGGTAATTACTTTCAACTTAGAAGCATCTAGAAGAACTTCTAACTGAATTCAGTTAGATAGCTTCCTTTAGAAGCTAATCTCGTTTGACTGGTCAATAAGYCAGTTAATGGCATTTTCGTAATTACTGATAATGGGRCTGACCCAATGCATAGTAGGTCGGAACAATATTTATATAAAAGTATGAGAAAAAGGGAGTACATATTAAAAAATAAACCTTAATTAGTTTGTAGTATATACATTGGAGATTTTCTAACCTAATTGGAACATACTACTACTAATTACTCCATTTCTTGTTCAAATCTTCAATACATTCTTTATGCAAAAATTTAGGTACGTAGTAATGCTCTATAGTCATCGTGTTTCTAGTGTCTACATCGATCCATTCCAACAAGGGCACCCTTCGAGTTCGATCCCTCACTCTTTCTTCACCATCATAGACATCAACATATAATTTACCAAATGATACAAACGACAACATCAATAGGCTACTATTCTTAAAATTATTCGAAACTATACAAGTACGATTAAACGAACAATCAAGACCCTTCATCACTGCGAAACTYGTCCATGACTTTTRGGCACCATTTAATTGTTTCATGACCCAAATATCCATTGTCTTGTCGAAGAGTTTATCGTAAGCACCCACATAGAGGAGCCCATCACCTATCACACCCAAGTGGCTAGCCGTCTTCCCGGGGGCAGGAGTAGGCGTATCAACAAATTCGAACTTCTTCAAATCGAAATCGTACCTAAGAATACAAGTGTAACTAGGTAAATTATTATTATTCCGGTCATAGTAGTGCACTAGCCAATGTAACGCACCATCCAAACACACCGTGCCACTTAGTACCGAGGAAATTCTCTTATTAGGGTCCGCCCTATTTTTTATGATCTCCCAACCTTTGCCGCGACCACCACCTTCGTCGATTGTCCAGACTTCGGCCATAATCGAGGGAGAAATTATTAGGCTAACGACGTTCAATTTGCCCGTCTTGGAGCCATAACCCAACCCATAAAAATCATTTTGTGGATGACTAGGCGAGTCAGGAAGAACGACACATTGTCGAGTTATCGGATTTAGTAAGCGTAACGAGGCATAAGTCGCAATTAAACGACCAAGATGAGGATCACAAGTGTTACGCAACAGCAGTAAAACTAGGAGCCAACCATTGCAAGAAGCCACAACATTAGGATTGCTGGAAACACTTACGCCCTTACTAATCGACGATTTTATTATAGCATCCATGTTTCTAATGCGAAACTCCTTCACGCGATGATCCCTCGGATCATAATCAACCAACACGGTGTAGATTAAATCAGGACTGTACGCGAAGAAAGTCGTGTACAACGACGATGATGATTTTTCGACGACATCCTCCTTAGTAGTACTAGTGCTGTTACGACACAAACGTGGGAGACGACMGTCCAAAACAGAATCATCGTCGTAAGTAGTAAAGATAACAGGTTTGGGGTTGTAACAACTGATGATTCTAGTGGCAGGAACACGACGGTCCGCAATAAAATCACCAGGAGTGAAGATAACAGGTTTGGGGTTGTAACAACTGAGGAAAACAGTAGTAGCAAGCTTGCTTAGGATTAGCYACCGAATATCTTCCMGTTGTTCACCCATTAATTTTGATATTTCACATAAATTTTCTGATCRCTTTTTAATTTCCTCTTCTTTCCTAACATAATAATAAGGTGCCATTACAATTTTTACGAAAGACTGCTTTCTTTCTTCTTCTTTTTCGTCAATTTTTTTGTGATTGTTTGAGGTATATATGATGGCAATGTATATCATGAGTTTTTATATATAGATTACGTACAACAATTTTAAAAAAGGAATATCATTGATTGATAAGATTTTTTTTTTTGAAATTTAGGATAATTATAATTAACTCTTAAGATATCTGGTTTTTCAATTTAGGTAACTTTTTAAATTATATTACAAGTTCAACAAGTATACAGACTGTGATTTAACTTGAATCAAAAGCATGTACTGTTTTCTATTTAACTAAAAATAAGTTTTGGTAATTTTTTTAAATAGCTACTAGGATATTGATTGTTGATTAATTTTTTGATCAGTTATGTATCATAATTTAATCTACTAATTTTTACTTTTTTTTATTATTCAAAGCTCATTTATTCATGGTATATCATTATTATTTTTTACATTTTTTATACAATCATTAATTAAAGGGTGATTGAGAGGAAATAAAATTCAATGAAGTTTGTTATAAACTCTACATTTACGAGGAAAAATATGCTCATTTAAGGGAAAATATATGCACATTGACTGGAAATAATGTATAATTTTTAGTTACAACTATTTATCAATTTACATATACACCTACTGGCACATTAACTTATCCAAGTTGATTGTTTGTATCAGAAGATTTTTACGAATAATAAGAGACTCACTTGACTGTATCATAAACCCCCCAAAAATTATATTTAAAAAATGTAACTCTTTATAAGTACCCTAACTCTTCACCATATGTCTTCCCTCCAAAACAAATCCCCTCACAATACTTCCCTCCAAAGTACTTCTACTTATTCATTCCCTCCTGAACTCATATTATTTTAAAATTAAAAAAAATATAATTGTATAAATTATTAAAGAGTACATATTTAAAACTCATAAACTCATAAATTCATATTTTAAAATTTTAAAAAGAAATTATATATAACAATCACGAGGATACTGTATATATTTAAAAATTATACCATAATATATTGAATTAAAAAAATTATTATTGAAGGAGTTAATTGGTGCAATTGTCATGTATTGTATTATATTATTACACAAAATATTATATTTTTGAACCATAAAAATGAGAAAAATAAGATTTTTAGTTTCTCATATATATATTTTTTTCCTGTAAAAAAATCTCTTATAAATTTAAGCATATATGTTCATATGTTTTTTATATATATATCGCGTGCAATTGCACGAGTTAAAAAAAAGTCACTTTTCATGAGAGATTCCCAAATCTTCAATCCAGCCATCTTGTGCAATCCCTCCAAATTTCCTTTCATTAACCTTTTAAAATTTAAACTACTCCCTCTGTTCCACGCACTAACCTTTTAATATAATTATTATCTTTATTTTATGTATTTACATATGAAGATTTTTTTGGGAAAATAAAACGAAAAACTTAGAGTTCAAATTATCATAGAGAATATCATATTAGTCATATATTCTCTGTTTTTTTATATATACCGTGTAATTGCACGGATAAAATCTAGTTATTTAATTAAAGCGACCTTTTATAGTTGTGAAACAATTAATATACGATAGAGTATTATATGCAAGTATAACTTCAAATCGTTGGAGCTCACATAGATACCATATCATCATGATAAATCTCTTATTACTATTTTACTATGCATTTGATTCGTCTGAAATTTTTACTATGTGTTTGATTCGTCTGAAATTTTCTGATCTGATTTGAACTTTTCTTATATGATCTTATCTAATCTGAATTTTTCTTATATGATCTAAAATTTTCTTATCTAGTCTGAATTTTTATTATTTGATATGAACTTTTCTTATCTGATCTGAACTTAACTTTATTTTCTGAAATGATAATTGTACAGTACTATTAATATAATTATAATTATAGGCATAAAAGAATTATCATAATTTATTATTATTATTATTATTATTATTATTATTATTATTAATAAAAAGTACTCTATAATAATAGTTGTTTTACATCTATCTCATATTATATGGTATCAAATCATAACACACATCCATATCAATCATGTCCAACGAATGAACTCCAAATTTCTTGTGCTATTTGTTGTTGTACCCCATCCATATGAGTCTTACGATTTTCATCAAACATACCAGAAACTAATCTTGGTTCAACATTTGTGCCTTCAGAAATCGATTTACCCAACTCATGTAATCTAAATAAATTATGTACTCCGTAGAGTAAATGCAGACACTATGATGGCCAATTGATATTTTATATCCATGTGTGGCATAATATGCAATATCTTCCACCGCTTTTTAATCAAACCAAAACATCTTTCAATTCAACTACAAAAGTGATGAATCTATCAAATGTACAAGAAGCCATAACATTCCATGTTTTAGAGGAACTCTAAAACAAGCACTATATATGGGATAGTGATAGTCAATCACTCTTGTGATAGTTGATATTTAACCCCCTTGTTCTATTTATTTACAACATTTTGTCATTTTAAAGACTTGCTATAAAGACTTAGAATATTAATAAAGTTAGTTAAGAAAAATAGTTAGTTAATATAGAAATTAAAATTTTCACTTTAATTTTCCGCAATACACGGTAATTTTCTCTCTGCTTTCGATCCGAGCAGAATCCTTGGTATCAGAGTCGGAATAAAGAAAATAGTCTAATATGAATCCCTTAAGAAATCTCCCTAAAACGGAATCGGTAGGCTTTAGAAAATTAGACGATAATGATAGGATTATCAATGATAATATAAAGAAATCCAGTCAAAATATTTATGAAGAACTTGTTAAACATGGAGTGTTGAGGGGACATATAAAGCCTCCAACCCCTTCAGTAAAAGAGGTACCTAAAGAATTTGAAAATTATATGACTAGAAAAACAAAAAATGAAGAATCTCCAGTACAACATAAGGTTGATATTTTAGAAAGAGAAGTAACAGAGATGAAGACTATGATGGGAAAAATGATGGAAAAGTTAGAAATTCTTTCTATTTCATCTCCTCCTAATAATCAAGATCCTCCCCATGTTTCGCAAGCTCATTTTACKAATGAATTTACGGAAGAACTAGAAGAGGATATAGAGTCAAATACCCTTAGTACTGAGTTAGGAGAAAATGATTCTATAAACGAAGAATTTAAGAATTATATGATGGTTACCAGGTCTTACCAAGATCCGGGAACAAGTTCAGGAGTAACAGGACCACATCAAGATTATCAAGATCAAAATATGAATAATGTTAATCCGGAAAAGGATCAACCAGAATTTTGGGAAGATATATTGAGAAGTAATACAAGAGAAGTAGGAAATAAATATTATAGATCAAATTTAAACTATAAGTATTACCAAAAAATTTATAAAGATAGAGAACCACCTAATGCTAGTAGTGGTATAGATCTTGATATTGATAATGTGCCATTTAAAGATTGGGAAAGACATATCGAAAGATGGGCATCTAATCTTTCAATATTCTTTTTTGAAACTATAGATTCTACTAAGAAACCTTCAATAATAAAGAGCGTTATGYAAGATAGTATCAAGGGTAAAATAAGATCTTGGTACGATAATCTTAAAGACAGTGCAAAAGCATATTTGTGGGAAGGATTAGAAGAAAATATAGGTAATTATCCTAGGGCAATATAACGTATTAAAAAGGCTATTCTAGGAGAATTTACTAGGCAGGTAGTCTTCACTGAAGAAGAAACTATAAGAAGGGTTATAAAGACTAATAGAGCAAAARTAACAAATTTAGTTTTATGTGACCCATGTAGATTCGAAGAATACATACAAAAATTTAGTGCGTATTTAGAGTATAATAGATATTCTGCAGAAGAAGAAAATCTCATTTTAGACTCCTTCTTCACAAAAATACAGAATATAGGTTCAATTCTCCTTGAGAGATGGGAACAACAGAATAATGGCTATGCTAATACCATAGGAGGAAGAATAAAGTTTGCTCAAGACGTTCTTTCATCTTGGTGTAATGAGGCAAAATTCCAGAAAATAGCAAAAAAAAAGCGCAAAAGGTTAGTATATGTTGTGATAATGATATTCTTGAAGATTTAGCTATTGGTTGCAGACCAAATTATACTTATAGGAAGAGTAAGAAAAGAATAAAGAAATGGAAGAAATTTAAGGGTAAACAAAAAAACCTTAATTAGTTTGTGTATCAACAATTTGGAGATTTTCTAACCTACATGGAACATACTACTTACTTAATTACTCCAATTTTTTGTTCAATCTTCAATACATTCTTTATGCAAAAATTTGATAGGCTACGTAGTTAGCTCTTATAGTCATCGTGTTTCTAGAGGCGGGGGTGTCTCACGATCACATTCCCCAGACCAAGGGCACACCTTCGAGTTCGAATCCCTCTACTTGCTTTCTTCACATCATAGACAACCATATAATGTTCATAGATGATAGCAAAACGAACAACAATCAATAGGCTACTATTCGTTAAAAAATTATGATCGAAACTATATCAATACGATTAAACGAACAATCCATAGACCCATCTATCACTGGAATGGGTCCATAAATAGTTTTCGGCACCATTTTATATTGTTTCATCATGACAAACTATTCCTATTGTCTTGTCGATAGAGTTTTCTTGTCCTAAGAGCACTACCTACATGAGTGAACCCTCACCTATCCACTCAGCCAGTGGCTCGGCCGTCTATTCCCTCGGGGCAAGGAGAGCGTATCAACATTCGAACTTTCTTCAAATCGAAATGTTGACCTAGAATACAAGTGGGAACTGGGGGAGGTTATTTTATTCCACTACTAGGGAGTGATAATTGCTCAAGACAATGTTAACTCCGTTGTTTCCCATAGCTAGGCATATAGCACACCAAACGTGCACTTAGTACGAGAATTTCTTATTAGGCGTCGCCTATTTTTATGATTCCCAACCTTTGCTCGCGCCCACACCTTGTCGATTGTCTAAGCCTCGGACCATACATCGAGGGAGAATTATTAGGCTACGACGTTTCAATTTGCCCGCTTGGAGCCTAACCCAACCCCATAAAATACATTTTGTGGATGAACTAGGCGAAGTCAGGAAGAACGACACATAGTAGAGTTTCCGAGATTTATAGTAAGCGTAAGAGGCAGAAGTCGCAATTAAACGACCAGAGTGAGGATCAAAGTGTTACGCAACAGCAGTAAAACTAGGAGCAAACCATTGCAAGAGCACAAACATTAGGTTGCTGGAACACTTACGCCCTTACTAATCGAACGATTTTATTATGCATCCATGTTTCTAATGAGAAACTCTTCACGCGATGATCCCTCGGATCACTAATCAACCAACCACGGTGTAGATTATAATCAGGACTGTACGCGAAGAAAGTCGTGTACACACGACTGATGATTTTTTCGACGACATCCTCCTTAGTAGTACTAGTGCTGTTACGAACAAACGTGGGAGACGACTGTCCAAAACAGAAATCACCCCTCGTCGTAAGTAGTAAAGATAACAGGTTGGGGTTGTAACAACCTGATGATTCTAGTGGCAGGAAACGACGGTCCGCAATAAAATCACCAGGATGAAGATAACAGGTTTGGGGTTGTAACACTGAGGAAAACAGTAGTAGCAATGCTTGCTTAGGATTAGCGACCGAATAATCTTCCTGTTTTGCACAACCATTATTATTTGATATGTTCACATAAATTTTCTGATCCCCTTTTTAAATTTCTTCTCTTTTCCTAACATAAATAATAGAAGTGCCATTACAATTTTTAACGAAAGAACTGCTTCTCTTCTCTCTTCTTTCGTCAATTTTTTTGTGATTGTTTGAGGTATATATGATGGCAATGTTATAGAGTTTTATACTATACGATTCGTACAACATTTTAAAAGGATAATCATTGATTGATAAGTTTTTTTTTTGAAAATTTAGGATAATATTAATTAACTCTTAAGATATTGGTTATTAATTTAGGTAACTTTTAAAATTATCTTACAAGTACAACAAGTAAAGATTTGATTTACTTTGAATCAATAAGCATGATGTATTTCATTTATTTCACTAAAAAACATACAGGGCTTATTGGTCATTTTTTTTAAATAGTATACGGTTTTGATTGTGATTAATTTTTTGATTAGTTATGTATACAATTATTAATTACTAATTTTTATTTTTTGTTATTTTATTACAAAGCTCATTATTATGTATATCATTAAATTTTTTTTAATTTTTTTATACAATCATTAATTAAAGGGTGATTGAGAGGAAATAAGATCCAATGAAGTTTGTTAATAAACTCTACCTGGTAGAGTGGAGCAATCTAGCCTCCATTTCAATCAATGCTCCTATTTATATCTTGCTTATATTATTATTATGGGTAAATTTATATGGTAGCCTCGAGTTTTGCACAAATCCACGGCGGCGGCATATCAAGTTTTCAAAATCCACACCGTGGCCTCGAGGTTTTTGGATAATCCACGACCCGTGGCCTCGTGTTTTTCTATTTTCGCATATGGTGGCAAAACCACTATACCTGAACCTAACCACACCCAACCCTCACCCACTCACCTACATACACCAAAACCACGTAGGCAGCCCCACCAGCCACGTAAGCACCCACAACCAACCCTCTCACCAAGCACCAACACCCACAACCGCCACACACACGCACGCACACCTCGCTCCATCTCCTCTCTCTCCTTATGTTGCTGCAAACCCACACAACACTAACGACGGGCTACCAACAACCACCACCACATGTGACGCGTCGCCTCGCCCCACACAACACAACCACATCGCAACCGCTACGTGCACCCCTTAGCCACGAACACCGATTTAAATTCGAATTAGGGTTTTCGATTTTTTTCCCCAATTCAATTCGAATTCTTTTAGGGTAATGTTTGGGGATTTCAAAATTCGGGTTGTGTATTTGATTTGGGGATTTTCGAAATTGATTGAGATTTCAAAAATAGGGTAATTAATTTGGGGATTTTTGCAAGGGAGAAGGAAGAGAGAGGGAGGTGATTTTGCGATGTGGCGGTGGGTTCTAGTTTTGCAAGATGGGTTCGTTGGGTGGTTGCGGCTTGCGAGGGAGGTAGGGCGGTGCTCTGGAGTTTGGGGAGGAGGCGCGGTTTCTTGTGGTTGTGTTTGAGAGAGTTCGCAGGTGGTTGGGTGGTTGTGGAGGCTGGAAAGGTGTGGCAGGTGGGACGGTGAGGTTAGTTGCGGTGGTTGGGTGGTGGGGGTGACGTCGGCTGGCTTGGGTTGGTCGGGTGTGGCTATGTG
>SNQN01007183.1:0-13710 GCA_008642245.1 Bassia scoparia | reverse complement strand
GAAAAACCAACCTAAAAAAGACCACTATGCCATTTAACGATTGAGCGCAGAGTAACCCAAGCCCATAGAAAAGATAAGTTATATACACTACTTACAAAAGTGATATGGCACCACTTTAAGAGACCGGTTAAGCTGTATCACAGCCTTACCTTAAGAAATCGGGTATCCCAATAACCTTCTCTTAGAATGCCATCTAAGAGACCGGTGAAAACAAACACATCTCTTAAACGAAGATAAGAACCGATTTATAAAAACCGTCTCCTATCCTAATTAATACTTTTTTATTATTATTAATTTACAATGCTTACTACCGCCTCACCTACTCTATATTTAATTTCCTAGACCCCTTACTTACCTCCTCACCTACCATTCTCTCTCTCACGAATACTCTCTTCTCTCTCCTCACGAATACTCTCTTCTCTCTTTCATTACTGATCTCTTCATTTCTACCTCTTTTTTCCTTTCTTCTCCAATATTTCTTCATTCACTATCATTATAGTTCGATCATTCTATGCCTTGATGATTTCGATCAATACAAACAAAAAAAAAGGAAAGATTTTCGATTCTTTATTTCGCTCAATTCATTAGGTGCGGAGTGAGAGCTGTTGGTGCTTCTTCTTAGGTTAATTCTCCTCTATTTTTTCATTTCTTTGTTTTTTATTTATGTTTACTTCTCAGTTTTCGTTTCCTTTTTGTATTTTTTAATAAAATTTTAAATTTGGGTTTCTAGATCTGGGGTTTTTGTTATTATTTAACGATTTTTGTTTTCGATTGTGAGTTTCTGACTTATGTTTTCGATTTTTATTTTGGGGTTTTTGTTTTTTTTTAGTTTAAATTCGTTTTTTCAATTAATTTTGTTTTCGGATTCTAATTTTATTGGATATTTCCAGTTGTTTTTTAAAGTATTTTTACAATTTTTTAAAAGGAACCTGTTAGAATTTCGTATGGATTTTGATTGAAATTTGTTCAGGTATGTTTTATTGGTTCTTCGTTTTCATCTTTCGAATTTCGGGTCTTTGCTAAGTTCAGATCGTAGGCTAAATTTTGTGTTTTTTCAATTCTGGGTTAAAATAATTTGTGTTTTAGTTGTTTGTAAAAACAAATTCCTGGGTTTTTCATCTTTCGATTTTGGTTATTCATCTGTCGAAATTTCTGGATGTAGGCTTAATTTTTTCGTTTTTTCAATTTTGGGTCTTCGTTTTTTTCATTAGGCTTAATTATTTCGCCTTAATTGCTCGCAAGATTTCAATAGGATATTTTTTAAAGGATTGGCTCGCAAGATTTCTATGCTGCTAGCATGAAGCTAAAATCGCAAAATTTGTTTGTTTCTATTCTTTATTAATTGAATTTGTTTACTTCTTGTTTTTACATTTTACTTTGATTATGTATTGGTCACTAACATTTTTTAATTTGAATTTTATTTGTAGATTGTTTATTTTGTTTTATTCACTAACAACATTTGTTTAATTTGTTTTTACAGGTTAAAAATATCAAAATGAAATCAAATTTATGGAAAATATTATTTGTAATTTTTGCATTGTATAATATTGTATGTATTTAATATGTGGATGTATTTCTCTATGTATTTAATTTGCTATTGTTATTGAAATAGAATAATAAATACCGTTAAAAAATAAAAAGAAAATCCAAAAAGGTGATAATGCCACTTGCATCATTGTATGCAAGTGGGGCCAGCTCTTTTTTTTTTAAATAAAATTATATACCAAAGAGACGTTATTGTGTCAGAACCGGTCTTCTTACGTACAACAAGAATCGGTTATCTGTCAAAAACGTCTCTTTAGCTTGTTTCAAAGAGACCAGTTTTATTTAGCACCTGTCTCTTTGATTATTAAGAGGACCGCAAACTATAAAAGGTCTCTTTTACCTAAGAGCCCTCTCAGCCTAGAGACCGGTTGTTGCCGGTCTCTTTGACCTTTTTAACCGTCTCTTAGGCTTTAGTATGATAAGAACGATGTAGATGCTGGAAACATGCAATCAATTAGACATTTCGAAAATGAATTCCAAAGAACAAGTAAACATTAATTAGTTCAAGATTTGGAGAATATAGACCAATTATCCATTAGTAAGCAGATTGTAAATATCTTTTACGATACGAAAATATATATGAATTTTATCCGTAATAGATATAAGAATGACTTCTAATCAAAATCAAACGAAGACCCTATATAAGAGAAGCCTGAGGAAGATAAGTTTCCAACTTGCTCTCTTTCAGAAAAAAAAAATCTACGAAAAATACTTATAAACTTATCAAAATACAGATGGTTTGAACAATCAATATTAAATAGAATTTTTAAAAGAAATTAATTATGTTTCAAATATGAATTTATATTTTAGAAGAACCAATTTCTCTTAAAGCTTCTAATGAAGCGATACCTATGAAGATTAATGGAACGAGCAAAAAGAAAAACAGCAAAAGAAATGTAGCATCCATAAAAAGATGCAATACATTCACTTTGGTATCCATTAAATTAGCCGATTAAGCTAAATTATACAGAAAATAAAAAAAATTGTTCACCTGTAATTACTATCAATACGATATGGACACTTTAAAGATGCAGAAATGAAATTTAGTATAATCAAGGAACACCGTATATTTCACAACAATTACAGCATGAGCATTCAACCCAAATTTTCATATGAGTCTTCAAAGATGCTGGGAAAAAGAATTATCAGTAGTTGATTATGACTTTTAGTCGAAAAGATTTATTTCACATAAACTATTATCCTTATCAATTGATATTGTGTTTCTTCGCTTTGCTCTATCAAACAGCTGCTACTCATTAAATTTTGCAATCAGATACTATTCCAGATTAACACAATATTAAGAAAGCGGGAAACACACATAAAAAAAAACCAGAACGGTCTATGGAAAGAGTTCCCAACCAATTCAAATAAATTATAAAATCCTAGACATAAAGATCTATCTCCTCTAAATGAAAGAATTTGATAAAAGGAAATATATTAAACACTTAAAATAATCCATGAAGAAAACTTGATCATCTAGCAATTGTAAGAAGATAGCGACAGAATTAAAAAAAGGAAACTAGTAAGAAAATCTCTCTTCTATGTGGGCTTGCGGTGGTTTTTGGTGATGTAGGGGTGAGTGGGTGAGAGTTGGGTGGTGGTTAGGTGAGTGAGTTAGAATGGTTCGGTCACCACGTGGAAAATAGAAAACTCGAGGCCACGATGTGGATTTTCTAAAACCTCGAGGCCACGGTGTGGATTATGCAAACTTAGTATGCCACCACGTGGATTTCGGCAAAACTCGAGGCTACCATATAGAATTTCCCATATATATTTTTTATTGTCCAATGAAAATACAAATATGCTCACAAACCCATCTTCTCAAACCAAAGAGGTACTCCGTACTTTCTCGCATCTCGCAAATTACCACAAAAGTTCATTATTTTCTTAAAGGAATGTAAAACTTCCATTAATTTACTGCACTTTAATGGTTTTGCCCTTCAAAAGAAGAAGAATTCAAGGTCGCAATTTGTAATTAAGGTAAATTTTTTGTGTTTCTATTGAAGTTTTGAATTTTAGGGTTTGCTTTAATTAGAAAGAATAATACCAATTTCTTAATCATTTGCTTAAAAAAGCTATCCAATAGTAGAATTGGGAAGTCGAATTGCATTTGGCTTTTGTGATTGTTGTCTCCAAACAATTTTGAGTTTGTTGTGAATTTGACCGTTTTTGATGTCTAAGCTTGCAATTGGATTTTGATTTTTAGACAGATTGATTTACAATTGATAATTAAACTATTGTGGWTTTTGATATTTAGGTGAATATATGACGATGACTAAGATGCCCATGCTTGCAATTCCCCTACAAATAAAGTTGCTTGCAATTGGATAAAAATAGTGTAATCGTAGCTTACTTGTAATGAGAACTATGAGAACTAATATCTAGGCCATCCAAATAAACCCAAACAAATCTAAATCATTCATTATTTAACTTGATTTTGCTTTTTTTTCCATTCTCTTTCTTCACTGACTCTCTCTCTCCTCCCTCCTCCCATTCTCACTCGCTCCACTCACTCCATTGCCACATCAGCTAACGCCGGACCAACGCCGCCGACGTAGTCTGAATCGATGCAAGCCCCCACCGCACTATACCTTCGCAACACCGGCCACACCGCATATGAACCGACGCAACCCTCAAATGAAACCACCGAACCACCAAATCGCGACCCCCACTACATACGAATCAAGCSCAACCCAGGRGCCTCGCCGTCGCACCACCCGRCGTACCTTGCTCGCCCTTCGAATCGACCCCAACCCAGCTGCACCGCATCTTAATTGTTTGAATTAGGTTTAGGGGTTTGATTTGTAGTGGTGGTACGTGGGTGACAATTGGTGGCTAGTTMTGCMATTGGTGGTTAGCGATTGGRGGTTTGRTGGATTCGAAGGGAMGTGTGGCTGRAGTGGTTGGTGMTTTTTTGGTGAGGGTGTGGCCGTGGGGTGAGGGTGGTAGTGCGGTGGAGAGAGGTGTGGGGTGAGGGTGGCTGGCTGGGCTCAGTGCGGGAGTGGTGATGGTGACTTGGTGAAGCAGTGGTACAGGCATACGGTGGTGGTGGTGTGGTGGTTTGGTGGTTCGGGCTATGGGTTGGGTTCAATGGTTTAGGCTAGGCTCAAGGAGAGAGAAAGTTGTAAAAAATGTAGAACATGAGCTTTAATTTGCATAACATAAATATTAAATCTGTAAAACATAATAATTAAAATTGTAGAACATGAAACTAAAAATGTAGAACATGAGTGCTAAAATTGTAGAACATAAAGCTATAGTTGTAGAACATGAAGTTCTCATAATTCTCACCTAAGATGAGTTCTCATGGGATCCTCACCCTATATATATATATATATATATAGGGTGAGGATCCCATGAGAARRCTTCTTAGGTGAGAACTATGAGAACTCTCATGTTCTACCTTTTTACTCTTTATGTTCTACAATTTCACATTTTATGTTCTACAATTTTAGTCTTCATGTTCAACGATTTTAATCTTTATGTTCTATTGATTTGTCTTTTATATTCTACAGATTTATCCTTTATGTTCTACATTGTTCCCACYCCTTTCTCTCTCCTCTTCCACCCCCACATCACCACCCAGTCCGAGTCCATCCTCGCCACGCCACCCCATTGCCACAGACCTAGCCCTGCCACATCCCCCTCCCCACCCCGATCCCACCCACACCCACTACACATCCACACCTCCCTCCACCAAACCGCCACCACCCACACTTCTCTCCACCGCACCACCACCCTCACCCCACACCAACACTCTCAACCTCACCCTCAACAGCAGCAACGAACCACCACTAACRGCGCRCTCGACCTAGTGAACCAAGCCTCACCGGTACTAACAACTCCCACCCTCGACCCGCTCTAACAACCAATAAACCCCACCATCGTGTCACCAACCTTCAAAACATGCAAACCCATCCCCAATCGCACCTGGACTAACCACGAACCACCAAGTTAGGGGTTAATTTCGAGTTTTGGTGGTTGTTAGGGTTTGAATTCGGGTGGTAAAGGCTTGTGGTGAGAGGGTTGCGAGGAGGGACAAGGTGCGGCGATGGTGATGAAGCGGCAGAATTGACGTGGCGGTGATGTGAGACGTCGTGGTGCTCGGTGGAGGGAGAGAGGGGTCGGTTAGAGAGGAGAGAGGTGAGGGTCGAACTTGTTGGCCTTTAATTTGATGCGTCGGGGTGTGGGCTTGGAGGTGGAGGTCGTTGGGCTGGATCAGGCCGGTGTGGTGGTGGTGGTGGTGCGGCGGCTGCATCGACAAACTGAGCTTTTACAGAGGAGAGAGAGAGAGAGAGGAAGTGGTGAGGGAGGAGAGAGAAAGAGGTGAGAGGAGGAGAGAGTGGATAAGGGAGTAATAAAATCATATTTTGTTTATAATAAATGAATGGATGTGATAAATAATATCCAAAAACCAAAGTGTCTAACACACTTGAACACAATTCCTCTAAAAGCTCCAATACAACAAACAAAAATCTATAAAATATAGCAGAGAAGTAACATAACATTAATTAATCATTCAACCGTAGCTCTTAAGCGTGGTTCCACCTGATATTACACGTACCACTAACCTACAAGCATATGCACAAACACAAAGATCCTGATGAGTTTGTTAATACTTGCATAAGAAATATATAAGTGAGTTTTAACACACTTACCAAACCAATTAAGATTTGATATGTCATTGAGAATTATTTGATAATTAGGTTGATCCATCCAAAGAAAAGGACTAGCTGAGCCTTCACTTTCATTGTGTTGTCCCAAGAGCACTTGTGTGTAACTATTATTGGACATTTGGGCAATTGGTAAATATGCTTCACTTGATTGTGTGTCTCCAATTACATGTGTGCAAACTCCTTGCTGTAAAATAAAACATAAGCATGTTATTAGCAACTTAAATTATACAATAAAATCTTAACAACAAACTTATGAATGATTAATGTTTCATTTTCTTATATTGTATTAAGTACCTCGAAATCTTGGTTTTCTATGCCTTGTTTACTTTGCTTTTTTTCCTTCCACGAGCCGCCTTAATAGTATGTTCTTCTCTATTCTGTTGTTGTGAACTCTGCTTCTTTGGCTTATGTAACTTTTCATTCCAGGATTTTTTTCTCTTTCCACTTTTCTTTTTTGCTTCCTTTTTCTTCAATGTAATATTCTTTGGGATGCAAACTTCTGGTATAATATCATGTTTTTTCGAACCAGGTTCATCCCCTTCTATTTGTAAATCTGACAACATCCTTTCAACTTCAATAATCATATTATTTAACCCATTGTCTAACAAGGTTGATGCTACTTCAAAATTAGATGCTCGTGAAGCCACTTTTACAAATTTATGACATAGAGCTCGAAATCGAAGAGTTGCATCCAACTTAGGATTCTCTACGATAATCCTACCACTAATGTCATGTATTATTGTCTCATTTCGTGCTTCTCTTGTCCATCTCTTCAAAATATATTTTTTGGGAATTGTTTTGATATTCATTGCATCAAGGACCTTTAAAGCATGTGAGCATATAATGCCCAATCTCTCAAACATATTGCAGCTACAACAGACAGTTTCAGTGGAAGGGTCACCACAAACCTTGTAATCCACATCACTAATGTTTGGCCGACGATGACCCTCTTTTGCACATAGAAATCTTCTCGAAGACACATCACCATCTTTATTTCTGTTTTCGTAAAACTTGCGTACATTAAAACCCATTTTCCCACCATACTCTAACCAAAAGTTCCAAGCATCGTTTACTGAATCAAACTCTATATCGACACGAGGAATCCAATCATCTAACTCTTTAACATTGTTCATTGGTATATTATTTGAATGATCCATGAACCTATTATATAAAGATAATTAAGGATCCAAGCATTTATGAAATTAAACCCCAACAAATTTACCACAAAAAAAATATGATAAAATGCAAATACTCACAAAATAAGGTAATTCAAGCCAAAGTTCTTGTCTACATACAAATTACATATTCCAAAGCATGTAAGACAAATACCATTCGATTTCAATGCATGCAAGTTTAATAAAAAAAATTTAAAAAAAAAAAAATCAATACCACATGCAACATGTCAAAAGTAACAGAGTAATGAGATTGAAGGTCTAGAGCAACTTACTTTGCTTGAATGCTTGCAATATTCAAAGTTCTCTTGAAGCTACACGGTTGTAATCTCTAATTGATGCAGTAGATGACTTATTTGTTTCAATAAACATTGCCAATTCTATAGAGTAATATTTTAGGAGGGAAAACAATAAATAAACATTGTCAATCTTTAGTGTTATATCTTAGGAGGGAAAACAATATGCTCTTACCCCTTAAATGTTGGAAGTTAAAAGCAAGATATAAAATAGGGACCATTGATTTAAATGGAGGGCTAAGATTGCTCCAACTCTACCAGGTAGAGTTTATAACAAACTCCACTGGATCTTATTCCGATTGTGAGGGAAATTTGGGAGGGAAAAATGAAAGGGTGTGGATTGCTTTAATAATATTATATAGATTTTTAATTTATTTTTGTTTTTCCAACTGTTTTGGATTAACGGAACATTTATTGTGTGTTTTAGTGTACTTCATTAGAAGTGTGAGTACTTTATGATATAAAAAGATTTTGTATGTTGTACATACTATTTTCTTTGGCAAAGTCTTATATGCATCGGGTGCACAATAACTTTATTGTACATCATATTAGAGTGATACTTTTGATCAATATAGTAACCTCTTTTCATCAATATAGTGACCCTTATTATTTATCATTATATTGAGGTAAAGTTAATAATAGATCACTATATAGATGTATGTAAAGGGTCATTATATGAAAAATGCACAATAAATTTATTGTGCATCTGATGCATACAATAAATTTTGATTTTTTTCTTCTAAGTATTACTGAGAAATAAATGAAATGTTGTTCTAAATAAAATGTGTTTTATGAGAGTGAGGAATAGCTCAAGTGGTTAGAGCTTTCCTCCCGATTTCAAGGGATCTTGAAATCGATTCTCATCTCTACCCTTTTGGCTCTCTAAACAAAAATAAATAAATAAATTGTGTTTTATCAAGGCGTCATAATTTTATATATAGAGAGAGTGAGGAATAGCTCAAGTGGTTAAAGTTTTTTCCCCGATTCCAAGAAATTAAATCTTGAGTTCGATTCTCATCCCTACCCTTGTGCCTCATGTGAGAACAGTACACCCCTCTTATATGAGAACACTCACTTAAGTGAGAATAAATCTGTACCATTGAATATATTAGATCTAAGGGCTAACATTTGTCTCATAAACAAATTCAATCACCCTTAATCACTCCATTCTCCTTCTCTCTCCTCTTCACTTTCTCTCTCTCTCTTCACACCTTCTTTCTCTCATGCTCCATGCACCACCGTCAGTCCGCTGCTGCAACCAGCCTACCACCACCACTGGACTAGCACCGTGCCTAGCCCAGCCCCACTACACCTGCCCGACTCCACCACCACTACACCACAATCGAACCATGACCCTTTCTCTCTCCTCTTTCTCCTACGTCACCTACCAAACCACACCACCACCGAACTAGCCACCACTGCGACTCGACTACTCGCCGACCCCAACGTGCCTTCTCCACGCCACCACCGTACCATACCCCCACCCAACGAACCCTCTCTCTCATCCTTGCCCCTTTCTCTCCACTCCCTCACTTCTTGGAGTTCTCGCCTTCGAGGATTGAGTCGCGAATGTTAGGGTTAGGGTTTGAATTAGGATGTCAGGGTTCGATTTGGGGGATTTTCGTGGTGGTTAGGGTTAGGTTTTGGGCGGCGCAAGTGGTGGTTAAGGTTAGGTTTTGGGCAGCGCGAGTTGTAGGGTGAGGGAGCGAGGGTGCGATTGAGATAAGGGTGGTGCGTGGTTCAGTGTGGTTGTAGGTGAGGGGTGGTGTGTTGGAAATAAGAATACGGAAAATAAAAAAGACGGCTTAAGAGAATTATACTGCAAAATGATGCAATTAAACTGATAGAGTTATGCCTATAAATAGGCTACAAAGGGAATAACAACTATCTACAATTTAGAATATAACTACCCACTTAATAGAAGATTGTGCCCCACTACACTAATTAATACCCATCACTTCATACATATTTGACTAAATAAAATAACGTGAGCAACAATTAAAAACTTAGCCACTACTCCATATTAATAGGAACTAATAAACTGATATATTTTTGAAGCATATCTTAACAGACCCCCTTGCTTCAAAAATTAAAAAAAAATACTAAAAAATATGAAGCACTTCTCTTCAATTCCTTAAGATGCACTTCTCACCGCCTTCACAATTTGTCAATGCACATAATCACCAACACCAAACAACATTTTGCTAGTTGTAGGGTGAGGGAGCGAGCGAGGGTGTGGTTGGTGTCTGGTGGTTTGGAGGTTTTGGTGCTGTCTTTTTTTTTTTTTTGCTTTTTTTGTATTAATTTAACCATAGAGTTTGGTTAAAGTTAATCATTGAGGTTATTTTGTGTACAAATTGTATAAAGTAGGGATTTATTATAGACACTTTTTTAAACAGAGGTATATTGTGAAAAACGCGTTTTTAGATGGGTATTTTGTAGAATTTCCCAAACTTAAATGAACCTATTGTGGGCCTAAAAAGAATCACGTGATATGTAAAATACAAATGAATCAACACTACCTCTTCAATTTAACCACTTACAAGTTACAACACCAAACTGTTTTTCATCGCCATTGTTTCATCTTCATCATCTCCAAAGATCTAAGACTTATTATCACGCTTGCGAGATCTTACTACGAGCGATGCAACCAACATGCATGTCAAAGCTAGACGGTAACGAGTTATCCACCTTAACCACCAGGGTGGTTTTCTCGCGGCTACGGCTGACGCTTACCGGGCAGCAACCTGCAACGGCAGGAACTGGGGCAATTGAAATTTCTGTATTTGGCTTCTGGGTAAGTTTTTTTTTCAAATAACTTTAAAATAAATTAAATGACAGTGTTAATTTGTGTTCAATCGAGTTTTACAAAACAATAGTAGCAGTAGCAGGTACTAGGTACGCAAATAATATCGGCCGACTTGCCTTGAGGAAAAAAAATGATTACCACTCACTCGAACCCACACTACACGCGACAGGCTTGTAGTGTACCTATAAACAATAACTTGAGAGAATGTTGAAGGCGTAACGCGAATGTGTGTAGTAGTGCAGTGGTAACGAGTCCGAATTCACAAGGGAAGCAACAATTAATTATAACTAATTAAAAGCATCTAGATTAGAAAGAGCATTTGATTGATTATATTGACTCCTGACTGAATTTCTGGTTAATGACAGAGCATGAAATAAATAAATAAACTAAATAAACGAAAGTCTAGGGCTAATGACTAATCTATAACAACAAGAGTATTACGAATCAATTGAAGTAAATTTCATACAATGAACACAATCAGACGGCGACAATGCGACAGGATCAAAGTCTCTCGAACGGAATGAACCATAGAACTACTCCTAACGTATCTCTCACTATGATAGTCTCGGTCTACCTATTGACAATAGGTACGATGTGACTTAAGGTTTCAATGCTTAGATCTAAAATCGGTGAACGACAATCTAATTAATGCAATTAAGCGGAGCACTAACTATTGAATAACATGAAAATGAACATCAATAGGTAATTCGACTTGACATAATGTCAAAAGTAATGAATTGAATCAAGCGCTTCACACAACATGCTATTAGTAGTTGTATTAAGAATCCCCAATTGCCCTAGAGGAAGGGAAATTACTACTTCCAACAAGGCATCACTCACTCAATAAAAACAATAGTAGATAAAAAACTAGTGCTGATCCAGAACATCATGAGAGAATCATAATAAAAATATAATCCTGATAAGGGGCCAACGCGCAATAATACAATAGCGAAAATAAATAACAAAAAAATGAAGGAGATAATTCAATGCGGAAAATGACCATTGAGTCTTGAAATTAAAGATAGCGAGGAACAAATAAAACTAGGGGTTTGCAATGGAAGAAAAGGGAAAATAGAATAGAATATATTTCTATAAAAGCTCAATCTATATAATAAGAAGTCAAAGTTTATCAATCAGGATCTTCTCTTTAATACTATCCTAATTCCCTATACATTAGATGGCGTTGTTAAAATATAATTATAGTCCGCTCGGAAGAATAAAAGCCAAAGAAGAAATTAAGAAATCGGGCAAAATATCCGAGCCTGATAAACGCGAATCGGATTCAGCCAAAACCGAGATACGGAGTTGCAAGAAATGTCTGTGTGTTGGCGTGGTAGAATAGAAACTTTCCGTGTGGTATCGGGGCCTCGTCTTCCGAAGCCATAGTCTCGAAAGCTCGCTGGTGGGTGAGCCAAATTAGGACATATGACTACGAATCAAAGCTCCCGAAGTCCTGTAGTTTCCAATAAGTTAGAATCGAGACACCACATCGGGCGACCATACGAAGAACGTGACTAACTATATGACCTAAGACCATGAGTGAGTGCATATGTGCAAAATCCTTTTTATGGAGCTTTCTTGTATTCGCAACGATCATTCTTCGCGTAGCTCCACTCCTTACTCCTTACTACTCCTCCCGAGGCTCCGTAGTGCTCGCAAATGAGTCCAAAATCACTCAAAATCAATGAAAGCAACCTAAAACTCATTCAAACACTAAACAAACAACATTAGTAGCAAAGAGGGCCTTAAGAAGGCCAAAAACCATTCAATATAGCAAGAGAATGAYGGAAAAACCATATATCAATACAATACATCACACCCATAATTCGAAACCACCAATACTTGACTGCCACCTTCAACCCTACAAACCAGCAATTCGAAACCATCTCCCAATTCTAAAATTGATTTCAAAAATTGACATCTTCAACAACAATTTAATGCAATTCGAAAGGGGTAGGGGATCGAAAATTGATTTAGGGTTCAGAGGAAGATTATGTTCCAATGGAATGGGGGACCAAAAATCGATTTGGGGTTTAAAGGGGATAGGGTGGGGTGGTTCGCGTGGGTAGCGGTTTTGCGTGGGAGTCGAGTTCGCGTTTGTGGCGGTGACAATCGTGGGGGTGGCAAGGGGTGTCGCGGTGGTGGGAGTGTGTGAGGGTGAGAGCAACGAAGGAGGGGTGGGGTTGGGTCTGGTACGGTGGTGATGGTGGTGGCTGGGTTGGGTGTGGTTAAATTTCTTGGGTTTTTTTTTTTTTTGCTTTTTAAATTTTTTTTATTAATTTAACCATATGATTTGGTTAAATTTAACCATGGAGGTTACTTCATGGAATAAAAATTGATTTCGAGATTTATTATGGACCAAATTATAAGTAGGAGTATATTTTGGAAAACGCAATTTTGAGGGGTATTTTGTAGAATTTTCCTTTAAGTTTTTCTATTGTTTACGAACCTTTAAGAAATAAAATAAACATCATCCTGATAAATCTCTTGTTACTGTTAAATCTAGTTAACACATTAATTAAAATTCAGATCTCATAATAATTGTATGGAGTACAAATCAAGCATGCATAGTAAAAGATTGACGTACGAAACGCAATTAATGTTTCTTACGATGCTATTTTACTATTTTAGATGTGATTAATTAATTACTCCATCATAAATTACATCCAATAATTAATTAATCAATACACTCAAAAAGTTAAAACAATTAGGTACCTAATTCATCAATTTCTTCTTCCTTTCCCCGTTAAATTACGAGTATTTAATAATTATCTCAAAAATTACTTTATAACCGACAAAAAAAAAATCTTCAAAAACAGTTAAAACAGTTTTCCTCTTTGATAGGCTTTTCATATGGATCTCCAAACTCGAACACAAAGACTCATCACTCTTCATAATCCATCTTTTCTTCCAATTATGATCATAAAGAAACATGCATATGTTATTTCTTTCATCCTCTTAATTCTTTCCACCATTATAATTTCAAGAATTCTAAACCCTTTTGATCTCCAATATTTTGGTTCGCCTTTTCTTAGGCAAGAAAAGAAACAAGCTTGTGACTTATCTAATGGTGAATGGGTGTGGGATGAAGACTACCCTTTTGATAGCTACGACGAGAGTTGCCGGTTTCTCGATCCCGGGTTCCGGTGCCACAAGAACGGACGTGTTGATCAAAGCTTCCGCCATTGGCGCTGGCAGCCTCATGGGTGTAA
>SNQN01007181.1:8275-34623 GCA_008642245.1 Bassia scoparia | reverse complement strand
CATTTAGAAGCTCGAAGCTTGGTTACATATCTCAATTACTTACATGTAAAACTTTTGAAGATTGTCGATGTTCCAAGTCCTTAGTAGTGACGTGCCATTCATGGTTTCGAGCTTGAAAGTGCCCTCTCTCAGTGCTTCAGCTATCTTATAGGGGCCTTCTCAGTTTGGTGTTAACTTCCCATCCTCCTTATATCTCCCAACTTCTTCCATTTTACGCCAAACCAGGTCACCCACCCTTTGTTATACTCACGTGACATTCGCAGTTTGTAAAGCTGCTGTCGGAGTAATGCATTGCCCCTTGTCTCTGGTATCAGATCCAAGTTGTGGCGTAAGGCAGACCAGTTTGCCTCTTCGTCATACAACATGACTCTAAGGGTTGGTTCATATATCTCGATGGGGAGGACGGCTTCCGACCCATAAACAAGCATGCAAGGAGTTTCGCCTGTAGATCCCTTAACTGTTGTGCAAATCGACCAAAGGACATTGAACAACTCTTCGACCCATAAGCCCTTAGCATTGTCTAACTTCTTTTTTATACCCGAAACGATGGTTTTGTTAAATATTTCGACCTGTCCGTTGGTCTGTGGATGAGCAACAGAGGCAAAATGCCCTGCTATCCCAGCATCTTCTAACCACTCCCTTAGCTTTGTGCACTCAAATTGAGGCCCATTGTCGAAGACTATGGATCGAGGAACACCAAACCTGGTAATTATGTTCTTCCAAATAAAATTCTTGATATCTGAATCTCTGATGTCTTGATGCCCTTTACTAGCTCAGCCTCAACCCACTTTGTAAAGTAATCGACAGCCACTATAACGTACTTTCGTTGGCCGGGGGTTTGAGGGAACGGTCCCAGTATGTCCATTCCCCACTTGGCGAAAGGTAATGGATACAGCACTGGAGTCAAATCATTCGGAGGTCGACGAGGTATATAGGTATGTATCTGACATTTAACACATTTTTTCACCAACTCTTGAGCATCTTTGCGAATCAAAGGCCAGAAGTAGCCAGTTCGAAGAGTCTTTTCTACGAGTGCTCTTGCCCCAATATGCGAACCGCAATACCCTTCATGCACACCCGCCAACAATTCTGCCCCTTTTTCGGGAGTCACACACTTCAACAACGGGTGGCTATATGACTTCTTATACAACTGCCTATTCCAGAAAACAAACCAAGTGTCTCGGGCTTTGACGTACTTTGCTTCAATCGGATCAGTCGGGAGGGTACCATTCACCTTATATTTAACAATTGCATTCATCCAAGTGTTACTCCTATCAATGAAACTTGATTCTTCCAGATCATCAATACTTTTGGTTTGCTTAACATTCCAGAAGACTGTTCGAGGGGTGTTCCCCGTAGCAGAGCTGGCTAGCTTCGAGAGAGCATCAGCCTGATTGTTCTCGGATCTAGGCACCTGCAGCAACCAAAAACTATCCAAATCCTTGATCTCAGCCTTGACCATTTCCATGTATTTAAGCATGTTAGCATCTCTRGCCTCATATTCTCCATTGACCTAACTGACGATCAACTGGGAGTCTGACATAGCCTCTATTCGGCGTGCCCCTACAGCCTTACACATCTTAATACCTGCGATCAAGGCTTCATATTCTGCCTCAATGTTGGTAGCCTGAAAGTTAAACTTCATTGCATATTCAAAGACATTACCCTCTGGAGAGCGAAACTGAATGCCTGCCCCATATCCATCCTGAGTGGCTGAACCGTCGACACATAGCTTCCACACATTGGGCACTCCCTCTGGCTGAGGAGGCTTAGTCAGCTCGACAATGAAATCAGCCAGAGCCTYCCCCTTGATCYCCCTCCTTGGCTCATAAACTATGTCGAAACCATTCAACCAAACTGCCCACTTMAACATTCTCCRAGAAGACTCCAGTCGAGTGAGAGAATCCTTAATTGGCTGATCCGTATATACAACTATCTTATGGGCGGCGAAGTAAGGTCGAAGCTTCTGACTTGCTTTAAGCAGCGCAAGTCCGAACTTCTCTGGTGTGGGGTATCGAATCTCAGCACTTTGCAAAACATGACTGATAAAATAGACAGGAAGTTGAACACCCTCCCTCTCGGTTACCAACACAACTGAAACAACATGTTGTGATACAGCAAGATACATGTAAAGGGTTTCCCCCAATCGAGGACTTACCAGATGAGAGAGAGTGTGGAGATGTTCTTTGATCTTGGCGAGGGCCTCCTTTGCCTCAGGGGTCCACTCAAACTTGGTGTTTTTCTTGATTGCTTTGAAGAAAGGTTGGCACTTATCCCCTGATTTCGAAAGGAATCTGCCCAACGCAGCCAAACAACCTGTCAACTTTTGGACTTCTTTCACGCTCCTGGGTGAAGACATGTCTAACACTGCCTGAACCTTATCTGGATTGGACTCAATGCCCCTCTCGTCGACCAAGTATCCTAAGAACTTTCCCGAAGTCACACCAAATATGCACTTCTTGGGATTTTGTTTCATCTGAAAATGTCGAAGCGTATCAAAAGTTTCCTTCAAATCTGAAGGGTGATCTTTAGCCAACTTGCTCTTAATAATCATATCATCGATATATTCCTCGACATTCCGACCAATCTGCTTAAAAAACAGTGCATTCACCGGCCTTTGAAACGTGGCAGGGGCGTTTTGCAAGCCAAAAGGCATGACCTTATAGCAATACAGACCATTGTCTGTCACGAATGCAGTCTTATCCTGGTCTTCGACCTTCATGGGAATCTGATGAAATCCCGAGAAGGCATCAACGAAACTCATCACTTGGTGACCGGTAGTGGAATCGACCAGATTATCGATCTTTGGGAGAGGGAAAGGGTCCTTAGGGCATGCCTTGTTAAGATCCGTGTAATCAACACACATTCGCCAAGTACCGTTTGGCTTGGGGGACCAAAACTACGTTTGCCACCCACTCTAGGTATTGGCATTCCCTAATGAAGTCGGCATCCAACAATTTCTTTACTTCTTCGTCTGCCGCTTTGCTTCTCACCAGACCCAGATTCCTCTTTTTCTGTTTAACAGGCTTGGTCAAGGGATCGACCTGTAGAGCATCCTGGAGAATCGACGGGTCGATTCCCGGCATTTCCTCAACGGTGAAGGCAAAAACATCTTTGAATTCTGACAACAGCTACCTGATCTCCTGGTTAAGGGAGGGGTCGATTGATTGCCCAACCCTGACCGTCCTGTCCGGTTTAGCTGAATCAAGGACGTATTCTTCAGGAGCATCCGCTGATTCTGGTTTCGAAGCGACTTGGTATAAACCATGAACAACTATTGCTTCTTGGTGAATACCATGTACCATCATCACTTCCCCAGACTTCCTCTTCTTCTGGGCTGGTTGAACATCACATTCCTCTTTTTCATCCCCCCGAGCAATGGGCTTGAGGGTGGTAAGATAGCACTCTCTAGCCGATTGCTGGTCTCCATGTATCAACCCTATCGTCTTTTTCTCATCACAGACAAACTTTAGAAGCATAAGATGGGTTACTATTACTAACTTGGACACGTTGAGTGTCAGATGACCGAGGATGATGTTGTAAGCGGTGAGACCTTTGACAACCAAGAACTTCACTCGCAAGTGTCTGCACTTGTTTCGGTTGCCGAATCTCACTGGAAGAGTGACTATTCCTACAGGGTGAATCACCCCTCCACCAAATCCAACGATTGGATGGGTAGCTTTTACAAGATCATCATCATTGTATTTTAACTTGGTAAGACAATCCCAACTTATTATGTCAGAAGAACTACCAGTATCAATAAGGATTCGTCTTACCTTCATGTTGGCTACCTTCATTTCCATGACTAGTGGATCATCATGGGGCAGACGAATGGATCCCTTATCCTTCGAACAAATTAGAACCTCTGGAAAGGTCTCATCAGCCTGAGCAGGCGAATCCTCAGCAACCTTTAAACTTCTTAGATAGTCCTTACTTCCCCTTATCGTCGGCCCACCTAAAGATAAGCCTCCAGCAGTCATATGGCATACTTCGGTGTCGGTGTCACCGTCACCCCCTTTGATCTCGTCACCTTTGGCATTTTTAATTTGCCTTTAGATTAGATGGGCCGGGATTTTACCATCGGCTGCCAATTCTTCCAACTTCTTTCTTAGAACATGACAACTATTGGCATAGTGTCCAATGTCTTGATGAAACTTGCAGTATTTGTTCTTGTCGCGAAATTTCTTATCTGTTTTCATTGGAAGTGGATCCTCAATCTCCACCTTATCTTTCATCTCTTTGTATAATTGAAAAAGATCCTTCGTATATTCATACTTAGGACCATTATCTTCCCATTTCCGCTTCTGATTTCTCGACTTGTCGATAGACCATATTCCCTGCTTTCGACGGTCTCCTCCCCCTTTGCCCTGATTGGCCTTGTGGGAGTTACCACCGGAGAGCTTGGGCGAGTGATTCTGGTGATGCTTCACCTCTCGTCGATCACTACGCGAGACTAAGCAGACTTCCTCAGCGCGAATGTGATCCTCAGCTTCTCGTCGGGCACTTTTTAGATCGGAGCACCCTTTCTTTACAATCTCAAACTTGAATTGAGAATCGTCATGCAAACCTCGAATGAAACTATCGAAAACAACATCTTGAGACAAACCTTGAATCTGAAGAGCTTCGTGATTGAACCTCTTGACATAGCTGCGAAGCGACTCACCATTTCGCTGCTTGATCTGAGCCAGATGAATACTACACTTCTTCTCTTGGCGATTAGCCATAAAATGATGAGAGAATATCATAGATAATTCGGTGAAGTTGTTGATGGACCCGGAGGYAAGTCCATTGAACCATTTCTGAGCAATGCCCGACAGTGTTGCAGGGAAGAATCGACACCATGTGGCATCGTCAGCTGGTGTAGTAAGCATCAGATGCTTATACATCGCTAGATGATCATCGTGATCTTTCGTCCCGTCATACGATGATATCGTGGGAAACTTAATCTTYGGCTTGGGAGCCAATGGGATTGAAGCGGAGAGAGGTGAATGCTGGGTGAGAGTTAGGTTTCGAAGCCTTTCCAGATCGGATGACTGTTGTGCGCCTAGGCCATTACTAGTATAGGCGACTGGTAGATGGCCAAGAGACAAAGGGTTACCCCCAATGTCAAAGCGCTGCTTCTCTCCCCCCAACGTATTGTACAAATTCAAGATATCAGGATCTCTGATACTTTGATGAGGGRTTTCTCCCCTAAACACCGACAAGGTTGGATCTTCCATGACAGGAGTCGATCCAGAGCCTYAATACTGCGGACGATTGAGTTGGGTGGAAGCTCTCGCTTGCTTCTTAGCTTCCAACAACCAACGAACGTCCATCTTGGAGTTGTTGGCCTTCTTGGCCTCAATAAGCTGCCGTACATCATGAGGTGGTAGCTTGGGAACATGCGGATTGGAATGGGATTCTGCTGAATTGGAACGATGTGGTTTTTCTTGAATCTGAGATTTTCGAGGATGGGGTGTTCGCCTATAAGGCTTGGACGAAGGCTTGGCAGACGACTTGGCCAGAGGCCGTGCCTTCTCGATATTTGAAGGTTAGTTGGCAGGAGTAGGCTGTTCAATCGCCATAGTCTTCAGCTTAGGAATCGGAGGAGTACTTGCCCCTTCGATTGCTAGCTTACTGTTTCTCCTTTCCAACTCTCCTTTAGCTATCAGAATCTCTGACTGCTTTGTCAGGGCCTGTTGGAYATCCTGAACAATTTGCCCTAGCGTTTTGACACTCTCCAAGAGCTGGCGCTTAGTCGCGAGATGTTCATCATACTCTCGTTTGGAGATGTAGACAGTTGAATCGTCTACTGGGCCTTCGTCATTGCCTTTATCCAGGTCTTCATAATCATCCACCTCGTCGGTGATGATCGAAGGATCCGGATTGGCCTCCGTGTCAGCTCCGAAGAGGTGAACTCGAGTGGCTTTAATACTATTCTCTTGATCAGACATGAAGAGACGCCCTCCCCACAGAAACGGCGCCAAATGTTGTTACAAGAGTAACGTGGGAGAATGAGCTGGATGATTCGAGGGGTGAATAGGCTCTCACTATCACGCCTGAGCTGAAACGTCGAGAAGTTGAGCTGAAACGTCGAGAGGTTGAGGGACCGATACGACTCTCGACTAGCAAGTATGGGTTGCTCTCTAGTCGGGAGATATTCTGGACAAAGGAGCTCTCGACTGGTGTTGGCTCTCGACTTGGGCTCTCGGCTGGCAAGCTCTCGACTTGATGCTCTCGACTGGCACTGGCTCTGTACAAAGGACCTTCGACCTTGAGAGACTCGACAGGAGGAAGGCTCGCCCAAACCTGAAACAAAGGGAAATAATCTATCGATATATCCCCTCTACGATGTCTAAGTCAGACAGTGAAAAAGGAGGAAAGAGAGTAAATGAAGTGGGAGAAAGAATCTCCCTTTTTGGGAAAAGACTGTAAATGATTTGATTGATATGAAGAGTAAAATGATTGTAGTGTTGGAGAAGTGCAATAATTTGGGGTATTTAACTGT
Source organism: Bassia scoparia (assembly GCA_008642245.1). Taxonomy (NCBI): domain Eukaryota; kingdom Viridiplantae; phylum Streptophyta; class Magnoliopsida; order Caryophyllales; family Amaranthaceae; genus Bassia; species Bassia scoparia. The sequence goes on along the minus strand of SNQN01007181.1, from coordinate 28,136 downwards.
TCCCATGTATTGCCTTCTCCAACCATATTGTGACACGTGACCCTAGGCCTAGGCTTATGAAACAGTGGGCTGGCCTTGTTTTCATATGAAGCTATTATAAGGTAACTAGGTTTCCCATTTCTAAGGTTATTCCCTCATCAATGGCCACTTAATGGCCAATTATTGTTAGATTGATAGAGCCAATTAATCTCCTTGGTTGACACTGGCACAATTTGAAGGGCACATGTTATCCCCTTAGTACGTTACGTGGCATTTTCTAAGGTGCCACGTCACCCGTTGATCTCTGTGGCATCCACTGGGATGCCATATACAACGATACTTAAAGTTTCATGAATACTTGTTTATATGTGTGTCATGTCAGTTAAGGTGTTAAGGATATACAGTGTTTTAGTGTGAGTTTATAGTATTGATGCTTGTATGATGAAATCATAATTCGAATGTTAAGGTTTCAAGTATTTCTACAGAAATAAAGTATTCAGTTCAAGTTACTTCTGTCTATTAGATCACATTGTTGACCTTATGAAAGTTTAAAGTGGACTAGCTGGAAATAGGTATATGTGGATCACATTTGTATGCAATTTCCATGCTGCACACCCATGCTTGATTCCATGTCTTCATTATGCTGACATTGTAACCATTTAATAGGTCTTATTATGGTAAATGTAGCATATATCGCTTTGATCCTATATTGATTATTAATAGATCGAATCGTTTAAAAACGTCCAGATTTTGATATCAATTTTGAGCTCATAAGGTTATAAAGTATCCACATAGTAATTGAATTTGGTCCAAGTGGTGGATATGGAAATTTTATTGACCTAAATACAATTATGAGTGCATTGTAATAATTGTATTATGTGCTATCATATGGTTTGGCCCAAACTAAAGTGATCCAACAAAGTAATTATTGAGCATATTACGTTTTATTTTATTATGGGTTAGTCATATATGTGTAGAAACCGTTGACCTTTTCTAATTCTGTCCATAGCACAAACCCTAAATAAACATCAATGGTTATGATCCCCATAGCACAATATTAGTTTCTTGTATTATCTCATCAATAAGAGAGAAAACCCTAGGTGTGGGTGACTATGAAAAACTCAAAATCCTAAGGGCAGATTCGAATACAACATAATACTTTATGATTCAGATCGCGAATTAAGTTTTACCAATTAATTTAATATAGAGACCAATCTTGATTATAAGAAGATTAAAGTTTAATGTTGAGTTTAATCCCTTCATGACGAGCTTTGAACTCGAGCTAGCCTAAACTGCAATACACAACCTCAAGCCAAAATCTCACTATTCGGCCTCGGCTCAGATCGTTCCCAGCCCAACATGAGTAGTATTTGACAATTGAATCTCATGTACACACAAATACTACTCATACTGTCAAACTGTCAATACATCATAAAGAAAAAAAAAAGAAAAAGAAAGAAGAAAAGAGAGAGAGAGAGAGAGAGAGAAGAAAAAAGGTAAAATATACTTAGCACAATTGCACTTGACCTTGCAAAGGTAAAATGTGTGTTTTTCCTTTTTTCTTCCTCCATATCTTGCTTTGATTTCAAACAACWAATCAAGATTTCAGAAGGAACATAACCTGTACCACTTTACACAATTATGATTATAAATACCACTTTAAGTCTATAACAATGCATTAGAATTTGCAAACAATTACCACTCTTTAGTCCAGCAACTCTTTACAAGTTTTGAGCGTGGAGGTCTATAATTTAGCATATTTTTTGAAAGGTTTAAGAGCATCTTTCAAATGGTCCGGAACAGGGAGGTTACAGAGTAGAGTAACCCTCGATGACGATATCATCTGCCCGTTCTTCATGGTTTTCTTATCGACCTTCCATAATCGAACCTCCCAAACCTGGTAAGAACCATGGATATTGCATTAGCCATCTATCTTTGGGTTTACAAAGTACAATCAATCTCTAGGAGCCTAGTAATGAACAATTATGCATAAGGTCATTCAAATATACTCGTACAACAAGTCAAAAGAATTGTGAATTTGTGATCAAAGACGATGAAAGTTGGAGTGACAAACATCTGGAATTTCAGAACTCTTAAGATAATGTGAAACCTGTATGCTGAAATCTGGAATTTCAGAACTCTGAAGACAATGCGAAACCTATATTGCTGAAATCCCGAATTTCAGAACTCTTAAAACAGTAAGAAGCATAAACATGACTACATACATCTACACATTTACTTTTACGAGCATGACTTAGAATTTTCGATATCAAATGTAACAGGAATTCTATAAGAAAAGCTTGTTATCACCTACGATAWTATTTTCCTTTACATAWGGGAAGGTAATCCACACAAGGAATAAAGACATTGCCGAAAACACATAAATTTCTTTTGTCAAAACTTAACCCATGACTTTGCTCAAATACGAAAGACACATCGTAGGACACAAGCTAATAAACACCAAGAAAACAAATAAGGCGCCATCAAATTTAATCAAGTGATAAAGACAATGAGCAGGGACCATGTATGGGTTAAGTCTAAAGTCTTGCTTGTTAGCCTTACCCATTAATTACCATTTACCACACTTTGCCAAAAGTTTTAATGTCACCAAAGGCCATTGTCATAGCCAACGGTCAAAACCAGGGAGCCATAGGATATAAAACACATCCTCCCAAAATCAAGAATGTAGGTAGTGGTGGTAAACTGGTAAACAAGTACAGAGCAGTTCGATTTGGATAGTCGATTAACTGCCGTGATATATGTTTAGCTCGATTTGGATCTATTCCTATATTAACTGTCGTAATACTCGATTCTGATTGAGAATATATTATATTCTTGGGCCTCAACCATCAACTTAGTTGAGTTGAGGTTTAAATCTAGTAAAATGACACATATTATGCTCTAATATGATATGCCCTTGTCAAAGATTCATAACTCAATGACGAACTATTGATGATGTTATGTGAAACCATGGAAAGCATGTGACCCTAGTCACCATCTCAAAGTTTGCTTATTCAAGCATATCTTATAATCTATTACACCAACCAAACACAAAGCAATCAACATATCGCAGCGTGACTCTAATCGACATATAGCATCAGAAAATAAATGGAAAAAAAAAACCTGTGACTCTAATCATCTTAACGTTTACTTGTGTAAGCCTTTTATTATCTATTGCACCAACCAAACGCAAAACAATCAACATATATAGGAGCACACATGAGATTTTCCAGCATCAAAGACTCTAACAAGTAAGAACTCGTCACATTTGAGGTTACAGTACAACAAACTAGCGGACCCCATAACTAGAAAATTTTGGATGGAACTATAAATGGCACAAGTCCTGTTCTTTCCCCATGAATTGGGTCCGGGCCACGCCCCGCAAACACGACGCTTCCCTCACTTTAACAATTTGTCCATGGGTGGTCAAACTTCCACTTACACGTGAATTGTTGATAGGGCAAGATTATTTTTAATTCAATTGTTCACACAAAGATATAAGAAAGTACGTTTTTTGGGAAAAGGTATACGATTATAAAAGAACAAGACTCTATCTCAAAGACTTGAACAATAGGGGGTGGGGGGAATCCCAACAAATATTGGGGGCGAGGTTCGACCCCGGGGCTAGGCCCTTATAACCGAGAGGTAGTGCCAACTGCACTAAGCCCCATCCTCATTCTCAAGTACACTTAATACTGCATAGTACATAGCTATTGGATCCAAGAGTGGAGCATAAATTGCCTAACAATAAGACAACAGTTAGCCATCTACTCAATTTACACGTTAAAGGTATGTATTTGAACATACTGCCCCTAGTTMAAAACAAGATATGCAGTTGTAGTACAATGGACCTACGCCATAAAACAGCGCAACACTTATATTGTCTAACTATCATCATCATAAATAAATACAAGTACTAACTCTTTGAAAGAACAACAAATTAGAAAGCAAAGTCAATAATGGCATGAATCAAAAACACAGACATGTATTTCTTAACATATACTTCTACAGTTGTACTTTTAACAAATTTTCCAAAGAGGCTGTCTTTAAAGAGTAGTTGTAATGTCACATACTATATATTATAGTACTCCAAGTATACTAAAACAAATAATTTATTGCTTAATCAGTCAATCACACAACTACCAAAGACTATTGATTGTTAGAACATAATTTTCAACTACCTTGATGCCAAGTATAATTATATTCAACAAACCTTGTAGTAGTTAAGGAGTAATTACTTAATTTAATGATTACCTGAATTGTACGACCAGAACTAAGAGGAGTAGCCTGAGCATAAACAAGTTCACCAAGTGGTGCACTCTTCATATGATCAATACTCAAATGAACTCCGGCAACTCGGTTCATCCCACATGCCAAAAATGCTCCTATACTTGCCAGCGCCTCCCCTATCAACGCCGATACTCCTCCYTGCAACACCTTAAATGGCTGCGTGCCGAATTCCAAATGAACATCATTAGTCAATTGATCAATCATCGGTCTATTATTTGACCACTTAATTACACCTAAAAYTTAGTTGTGCAATATGGGAATTCAAGCCAAGCATCCTCCCTCCGTCCAAATACAAGTGTACACTTTCCTACCTTTCAGTAGAAGTGTTCACCCTCTCTCTAATCTATTTGTTACTTTCTTTTAATGTGAATGAGGAACAGATAGTTGAATATGTACCATACGTAGTATTTCTGTATTATAAACTAACTTTTAATCTTAGGGTACGATCTTACTGGGTTTTTTTTTTCCAATAGGAATGTCTCGCAATGACAACGCAAATGACACTGAGAAGGATTCAAACTTATCATCTGTAAACAACCTAATATAAAATTACTTGTTCCAAACTAATATAAAATTAATGTTTTCACTTTTTTTACCTACTTTATTAATTGTAAATTCTTTTATTCTAATTTTCATTACTTTATTCAATTTATTCATCCAAAATTACTTTTTTCCAAAAATTTCCATTCACACAATTACTCTTTTACGTAATTTACTCATCTATACTCCTTCCATTACCTTTTATTGACAATTTTTGGTATTATTTGAGAGAGATAAAATATTTAAGTGTTGCCGATAAAACGTAATGGAAATAATATTTTATTAACTCAATTAACTCTTAACACCTTGTTATATTGGTATGGAACATCTAATAAAAAAAATAAGTATTCAATTGTAACCGAGAGAATTGATCTGGGCCAACTTACGGACAACTCACATGTGAGGGGGAGTGTTGAGCCCATGAACAACCCACAWGTGAGTGTATGTGTTGTCCCACATTGGAATTAAGGGGGAGTGTTGTGGTGATAAATCCCACATCGAAAGAATTCGAGAGTTGAGACCGCATTATAAGGCTAAGGGGCTACTCCCCTCATTGCCATATGGTTTTGAGGTGAAACCTCCTTGGTCTTGTGAMGTGGACTTGCACTTCCCGTGGCGGGCGCGGCCCAGGCCCGTTTGACATGTTAGAGTATATATTATATTCCTGGACCTCAACCATCAGCTTAAGCTTAAGTAACACGAATGCTACTCAAGTATTCTCCCAATTAAAATGACAAAAATCTAAAAACAAGAACAGTACAGCTGGTGAAAATTGACCAGAAAACCAACGTTTGCATTGTATAAGAGCGAAAGCGACGAAATCAAACTCCTCAAACAGCACCCCYTTACTTCTACCAATGTTTAAGCGACGTGTGATWATAWATTTATAACAGGAATTCACAAAAGAATTTATTTATTTATTTATTTCCCATTTTTTATGCTTATAAAACAAAAGTTTGCGTTTTGGAACACTGTTTATTTTATGCTCCACAACACGCCCAATTGAAAAATCAAATAAATTTGTAAGAGCAAATAGTACTAGCTCTTTCTACGGTTGCATCCAACAAAAAATGGGATTGTAAGAAAGAATATATTGACTAAAGCGACAAATACAAATATGCAAATAATTTGATATTTCAAATTCAAAAGAAAGTATGCAGGAAGTCGAGGAAGTAATTAAAAAGCACGAAAAAAAGCAAAACCTTTCTAGAAAAAGAAAGAGAGTAAACCTGGCAACATTTGGGGGTGACTAAGAGATGACCAGAAACTAATGTTGGTGTTAACTCGTCGATTTCGAATCCAATGGCGTTAAGCGGACCGTCTAATTCAGCTGTTTTAGTTGATATTATTGAAGATGAAGAAGAAGATGATGATGATGAAGAAGATGCTGTTGTTGGTGATGAAGTTGTTGTCATGGTTGAATATTGTTTGTGTTTGGTTTGTTTGAAGACTTTTTCGGAGGTGCAAAAGGTTTGTATTATGGGAGACTTGGATACTAGTACTCCGTACGAGTTATTTTTATATAAGGGGAGGAAGAGGAAGGTTGAAAATTAAACAAATGATGATCACATTGGTGTGATGTACTGACGTGTCACGTAAAGCAATTTCTAAATCCAACTTTATGTGTATGTCCAAACTCCAAACTATTTTTTTATTATTTTTCTTATTTTAAACAAAGGTAAATCAAAATAACTCAAGGCGGCTAGAGTCTATCYAATGGACTCGCCGAGAGTAAGGAATAGTTCAAGTGATTAAAGCTATCTTAACACCAAAAAAATAAATCAAATGYGCTAACCGGGTTTGTACACAAAGAGTATTGTCCAAACCCATTCAAAAAATTGCGAGTTTTATTTGTAGGTTTGGACTTTGATCTTAAAAAAGCATATTTTAATTGTTCAAACCCTCACTTTTTCAGGCGAGTTTGATCTAAGTCAGCGGGTCGCACTAGAAATGATCACCTCTAGTCCCAGGGGTGTTCATTTCAATTATCCGATATTTTTTTAACACCACTAAAGATGGCTAGGACTCCAAGAGCTTTTAATTTAAAACAAAATTAGATGTCCTCCTGATACATAATCGTCACAAAAAAATATTTATCAATTTCATAGGTAATATGCAAGTCAAGTGTCTTTACATACAAAAAATTGAATTATCAATTATTATGTCGAACTTGCGCGAACTCACAGATAGTATTGTTTCGGATAAAGAGTTTCTTTAAGGCTTTATTGTTTAAAAAATTTGAACAATCATACGATGTATGCAGTTTTTTGGATAGGTATATATATRCGTACTTGTCGATTAATTTCTACGGAATTGGATTGTAAGTGTCGTTTGGCCTTTTCACATTAATGAAATCTTTTAGTTTTCGTGTTAAGAAAAAAAACTTAAACATGTCTTGGCCCATAGCTCGAACACAACGACGTACGGAGTATCACTATTACATAAGGTCATAAGGGAAGGGGGCAATGGTATCCCCTATGCTATTACATTTTTACTCTTAGAATTAAAAAAACAAAAATAATAATGATTATCAATCCATATCAATGCAAGTTTGGCAACATTTTTTTATAAAGAGAATTGCCCATAATATGTCAAATTCATCAGAATTAATGCAATACTGACAATATAATTTGAAGAAGGAAATCTTCCATAAACATAAAATGGAGCTTTTAAATGTATTCAAAGAATTGAGAATTGAATGAAATAATAAAATTGTAAGTGTATGAACAATATACCTCCTCAATTTCAATTACACCATACACCTAAAAATAGTCATTTTTAATTTGTTCATTGTTGAAAGTTATAAACAAATTGAAAAACCATTTGAGAATAACAAGAACCACAAAATTTGTTCGTTTACATGATAAAATTTACGCACGCATCGCGTGCCAAAAATACTACTCCCTCCGTAACATAATTCTCGCAACTCTTTGCATATTCGTCCGTAACATAATTCTTGCAACACTTGTACCTCATTCCTAATTTGGTAAATTTTCAATACCAAAATTACCCTAACTAATTACTCCCACCAACACCTAATCAAACATCACTAAATCCTAATCTCCCTCRGATCCCTCTTATTAATGATTCCCAGGCCACCAATATTTACACCCTCCCAACTACCCTATCAATTCACCCACCCATTTCAGATTACTTAACCCTCATTTTAACCTTCCCTTTCAACTCATCAACTTCTCTCTCCTCACACCCGAAGAACCCTAGATCTATCTCTCTCCTCAATTCCTCTCATTTCTTTGCGAAAATCTATAATTCATCCCTCAATTTATCTCGTTTCGATTTCAATTACTTGCAAATAAACCCTTCAATTTCCTTCAGATCTGGTCTTCCTCTTCGCAAATTTTCTCCCTTTTTTTGTTTTCTCACAAACCCTAAGTTTTTGGGTTACGAAATGGTTGATTTGTGACCTCTCGTTGCTGCTTTCCACAATTCTAAGGATGAGGATGTGAAACGTCTTCTCAATTTGTTCCTGGAGCTGTATAGGCTTGGTGTTTCTCAAGCTTAGGTGAATTTCTGCACTAGTGGAGCAGCCACTGAGTTGTTGGGGTACAATGGTTGTGTGACACTCTCAATAGTGCAAAGGATTTGCCTAGGTTTCAATGAAGGCCAGATGGGAAGGTTGATAGGTTGAGGGTGAGGCATACAAAAGTGGAGGATAAGGGTAAGGGAATGGTGGTTGGTAAGGGAAAAGGTAAGGGAAAAGATGTTGCTGGGAAGGGAAAGGATAAAGGTAAGGTTGTGATGGTTGAGAGTGTTAAGGGAGTTGCTGGGAAGGGAAAGGGTAAAATAAGGTTGTCAAGGCTGAGGAGGGTAAGGAGTGCGTTGTGAGGGAGAAAAGAGGGTGATAGTGTACTGTCTCCCAGCCATTGGGAGGAAGGAGATGAAGTTCACGGTGGAGGCAATTGAGAAACCCAAGAAAGTGGCCATTGCTAAGGGTAAGAGGGTTAGGGAGGAGAGGGAGAAAGTTGGCAACAGGAAGATGATGAGGCTTCAGAGAAATTGGGGTAAGAGAAGAGTGTCCCATGGAGTAGGGGACTTCACATTGAAGAGCCCTCTGTTCCTTTGCAAACAGTGAAAGAAGAGGTGTCCGTTGGGTCAGAGGACACTAACTCCTTTTGCCAGATTGTTGGTGAATCTTCTAGGGAAGATGATGGTTCAGGGCCTTCTGTGTTCATGGATCTTAGTGGTGATGGCATAAGGACTGAAGTGCTGATGTCTGATGTTGATATGTAGAGAYCTAACAGTCGACTTCTTGGCTTGATGGAACAGATTCCACCTTCTGCAAATGATGCAGAGGATTTCCACTAATCTACTGTTCGCCCTCTAAACCCTTTTCTCCCTATCAATGAGTCCCTTTAATTGTTGTTGGAATGTGTTTGAGTCCCTTTAATTTTTGTTGGAATATGTTTGAGTCCCTTTAATTGTTGTTGGAATGTTTTTMAGWCCCTTTAWTTGTTGTTGGAATGTGTTTGAGTCTCTTTCCTTGTTGGTGAAATATGTTTGAGTCCATTACTTGCCTGGAAAATGCTTATTCTATTATGATTGGCATGATGGATATGATTGGATACCATGAACAGATTATGATTGATATGAAATGCATGCATTGTGATTGGTATAAAATGGATGCATTTTGATTGGTATGAAATGAATGCATTTTGATTGGTATGAAATGAATGCATTGTGATTGGTATGATATGATTTCATTTGAATGGATGATGATTGTGGGAGCAGTTGGGGGATTCCTTGATGAGTGATGAATGATTGATATTAAAGAATAGCCCTCAATGACTTTGTGTGAGAGAAGTGTATGAGTTGTAGGGATGTGTACATGTTCTTAATGTGTCTTCCCACTCCATTAGAGTCCCTACCTAGTTTAGTTGTACCCTCACCCAAATGATGATGGGACTCTACTCATTTATGACTGAAATGTGATATCCCATGAACCTCTAACTGCCTTGCTCTGGTGATGGTCAGAAGCCTACTAATTAAGATGGGTATTGATACATTAATACACCATGAACATACATTGGGCAGGTAAATTTGTCCATGGTTGATGGCAATTTCAGTCACTAAAATATGAGAATGACTGTCCTGATGGGTATCTAAATTAAAAGTGGCACTTGAATAACAAAATATTTTCTTGTATTCATAGAAACTTCCTTACAGACACACATGATTCTCAGTGCCATACTATTCAGCTATCTTACAATGGCAATGCACTAATACTGCCAAACTATTCAGGTTTCTTATAATGGCATTTTGCTTCCAAAATTTAAATAATACTCTAAACTTCAATTTCATCATCTTCAAACATGTTTCCATCATCCACWACTTGGCTTGATTTAATTTGATTCAAGTAATCAACTGCTTCATTTATAATATGTTGTTCAACTTCCAACTGTTCTTGCAGTAAACCAAGTCTGTTCATCGTCTTGTTTATGTGTGGTATCTTGTAGTTGTTCCCTCCCTTATCCTTCAATGCCTCAACCATACAATACTGAAGAGTTATCCATGAATATCTCATTAACTATGGTTCAAATTCTTCATATGCCTCCCTGTCCTTGACTATCAGATCATCCATGTCCTTTGGGAATGTCCTATTCTGTAAGCTTTGAAGTGCTCTAAACAAGGACAAGTTTAGCACATTGAAGTCAGGTGATTGTGGGGGTTGGTTGACTAGGTGTATGTTGAAACCATCTTTGCTTGCCTCTTCTCTAAACTGTGGATCACTATCACCAATGTGTGTCTTTGCATTGTCTTGTTGGATCTTAATGTCAACATCCATTGTGACCATTTCTCCCTAATGCATGGCAATACATTGTTTATCAGCATTTGTCTTGTCACATTTTGAGTCACATTTGTGCACACCTTAGTCTCCATAGTACCTGCTGCCCTGTTATTGTTGTTTCTCTTGGCCCTTTCCTTGTACACAAATGGGAACAGTCCCAACTTCCCATCAAAGAGGCAGTGATCATCATCATCATACACTGGCCTGCAAGTCACCCCCATAAACACGACCTTGACTAAGAAATTTTTGTTTTTGGTGCTTCTGTATGGAACTGCCTCCTTGGGCAACATGTAAAATCTTCTTGTCCCTGGATTAAAATAAAACCACTTCTCATCAATATGCACTGTCCTTTACATGTCCACAAATCTTAGGTTCTGTCCAGCATAACTTGGTTCATTTAGTGAGAGCACCCACTTCATTCTCTAAATCTTGTTCACATTTGAAACATTTGGACGATTTGGAAACGTATGTGCCCTTAGCTTCCCAAATTTAAACAATCTATGGATGTGCATGTGTGAGACATTGAGAGCATGTGCATAAGCCCTCACAGTACCCCTCAGATTGAGTGGAATTGAGGCTAGCCATTTCCGAGTTCCATTACTTTTGTGGTCTGCCAGCCTTTCCTTTTTTCTTATTTCTAACACCAAGCATCTCCCCCCTTGACGACATTGCATGTTTTGCTGCTTCCCACAACCTCCCTACTATTGTCTTGTGTACCCCAAATTTATTGGCAACCTTTGATAATGACCCAAATGGTAGGTTGCCTCCAATTTGCATGTCATACAATGTGTGCAATATGTTGGTTTTTTGACCTTCGGTTAAATCTTTGTTGTTAGTCCCGTCGATCTAACTTTGCCATTATTGTGGTGCAGTTGTTAATGAAGTTATCAAACCCTCTTCAAGCAGAATCTGATCAATGGAGAAGAAACCTTCATCATCCATGTTGAGTAGGAGAAGAAAATGATGAAGAGTCGCTGAGTAGGATTAATTAGGTGTAGTTAATGACCAGAATTTGATGATGAATCTGCCTTTTTGAAGATCTGACGTTTTTTAGTAGGAGATGATGATTTGGTGTTGTTGATGTTTTTATGAATGAAAAGATTGACCGATGTAATGAACTAATGAATGGGTATAAATAGATGAGGGGTGGTATATATTTTGGCACAATATTGAAAATTTGAATGAAAAAGTTGGAAGGAACTTTAATTTTTGGCTCAAAATTCCCCTCCCCTTTACTTTTATTCACGGGTGTTGTGTAAAAAGTGGTCKAATCACTATTTTGTCTCATTCTATTTAAGCTTTTCCCTCCAATTCTAAAACCCATCTAATTGTACTTATTCCACCTACTTCACATGTAATGATAATTACCCTTATTTAGAATGTTAATGGAAGTTAGTACKAGAGTTGCAAGAATATTGTTACGAGGGAGTAGTATTAAATGGTCTAAGAGGCCCAACRAAACCACCAACTTTGCTAACATTTAGGAATAGGAGAGAGAAAAGAAAGGAAGCTATCTAACTACTTTCTCCGTTTAAAAATAATTGCAACAATTTCCTTGAATGGAAATTCTATTTTAATTGCAACAAACTTATTTTTTTCTTTTATGGTGGTTTTGGGCTAGTAAAAGACCAATTTACCCTTACTAAAATGACTTCAAACATAATTAAACTATTCTAATTTAAAGTTAATCCCCCTTAACCAAATCTATACAACTTAAACCCACTACCACCAACATATTCTCTCTTCCACACAACGACCTTCGCCACCACTAATACCACCAAATTGTAGAAAAATTAAAGCTCACAACCACCGTAAAATCTAGCCAAACACCAATGTATTTTCTCGTTGCATCTTCGAATTTTAGGTTATTTTTCTTTTCAATTATTTAGGTAATTRTGTTTGAGCTTTGATGGAATTATGAGTTTTGTTGAAATTTTGTGTCGGAATTCGAGTTTTATAGCAATTTTGTTTGAGTATTGTTCAGATTTCGCTTGATTTTTTTGTTTATTCGTGCATGGTTTTTTGTTCGATTGGTGGTGGTGGTTCATGGTTCAGATATGGGGGTTTGATTGAGGCACGATGGTGGTGGTGGTTTGTGGTTCAGACGTAGTTGTTTCGTGGTTCATGGTGGTTCTTATTAGCAGTTTGTGGTTGTCCAACTTCGTGGATTGTGACGGTGGTTCAGATTTGATTAGATTGGCGGTGGCGTGCGATTCGTGTGTGGTTGGCGCAAGTTCGATTGGTGGTGGTGGTGGTAGTTGGTTTGTGGTTCTAGTTCTGGTTTGATCAGTGGTGCGTGCCGGTCCATGATTCAGGTTTGATCAACAGTATGGTGGTGGTTCATGGTTGATGTCTTGTGGTGGTGGTGGTTGTCCACTTTCTCTCTCATCATTATCTTAATTACATTTCTTAAAATGTCCTTAATTTTGATTTGCAAAATTTGCATAGGATACCATGCGAGTGAGTTTGTTGCAATTTTTTTGAAATGGTGGAAGTACTTTAAAAAGTGCATAGTATTCCATTTTAAAGCAAATAACAATAGTAACATTATCCCACTTAATTTATACAGTTCCATTCTTAGCTCCATCTTTCGACGTAAGACTACAATTTGCACTTGCACTTTCACARGTAACAAGTTTTTTATTAAGAAAATATTCAAAATAATAAAATAAGGCCAGGTTTTGTGTCTGTTATTACAAAAAAAAATACTTCAGTTGACTTTTTCGTTGTCTGACGTTGACTTAGAAATAGAAGAAGACCATTGTCTAGTCTATTCCAATCTAGCGATAGATCAAACATAAGCACTAGACGAGTAGAAATGAATGATTCGGTATGATTCGAGCCTAACTTAGGGCTTTGTTATGGAGTCGAGTTTTGGAGGCAAGATGGAGAATTCAAAGTTAAGAAACGAAGCGTCAAATAATTGTCAAGCATGAAGGAAACCGTCAAACTACAATCCCACATTCTCACTTCTCACTCATTCAGCGCTATAAATAGAAAATCAAAGACCGAATGAACAACAACAGCAAACATATCTCTTTTCTTAGCATTTTACAATTTCCTTAGTCACACTTGGCTTATCACCCGAGTTTAGTTTAGCGTAAATTAGTTTAGCATAATATGTCARGTATCATTAGTTTGATACTTTTATTTCCAATTGCATGATCATAAAGGTAGTCACTCTCCGTTATAATGCGGTTGTAATTTGACTCTATCGGTTACTTTRTAATGGAAGARTTTTGCATCTTTTAWTAAATTTGTTTGRGTTAAACTTCATTTTCATTCTACGCTCTACTTAATCTCTAAATCTACTACGTTCTTCTAACCTTTGACAACTTTTRGAGGCGTCTTTTATGTTGGCGAGGTTCACCATTATAACCAGTAGCAAGAAGGGCAACCCCCTAACGAATCAAAAATAATATTAGGTGTTTGACTTGTTAGTGTAATGCAAAATCACCTCAACATAGTCCGAGATCCTATATATAGAGTCTAGTCAAAACCCTAAAGGGTATAGTTATTTATATCTTAATCATATAATTTTAAATCAATGACGTAATTGAAGTTGATGATAGGAAAAATATACGATATTTTTTGGAGGAAATAGTGGAAAATTTGAATAGCTAACTAATTGTGCCGGTGCAATTTGCAACGGGCATAAAAAATTATGTACAAAATATTGATAGTTCACTTTTATAAATAACTCTTATTTTATTGTATATTGTTGAATTTTCTGGATACATATTATCTAAAATGTATCGGTGATAAATAATATCAATTACTCGGAGATGTGTAATTTTTTTAACATGTCACATATAAAAAGTGACAAAATTTATGAAATTCTAGTGTGAGAATTCGAATTCATCCATAGTTGAAATTTAATTTTAATTTTTTTCGGGAGAGTTGGTTAGATTAGAAAAAATAAAAATATGTTTATCTATGAATATCCACTTATCCAGTGGTTTTTTTGAAAATAAATAAGACAATTCTCTTATTTTTATTTTTTATCCCCTTATTTTTAGAGTGGTTGTTAGTTTTTTTAATCCTTTCCCATTTTTCATTTTTAAATTTAGAAAAAGGATGGGAGTTATTGGCCAAAGGCTAACAAAAATACATCACTTGTACAAAAACGAAGGCTCGATACTTTCTTTTAATATAAAATAGATATATCAATGGCTTAAACAATGGGTAGGGTAAGTCTAGACCCGCCTTAATCATACTATTTTTTTCATGTAGACCAATACCCTACTCATACTCATAGGGTAAAAAAATTAGGACCTTTATCTATACTTGTAGGGTCAATTGCATATGAGTAAAGTCTAAGGTCTAAAATGGGTCTAATAATAATAATAATAAATAATAATAATAATATATAATAATAATATAATAATAATATAAATATAATAATAATATAATAATAATAATAATAATAATAATAATAATAATATAATAATAATAATAATAATAATAATAATAATATAATAATATATATATATTAATATAATATATAATAATAATAATAATAAGTATTATATTCTTTTCTCGCATCGCGGTTGCAGTCTTCTAGTTTACAGGGTAACTCTCTCTAGCTTTGGCGTTTTGGTTGGGTCGGCCTTTGATGGTGCGTTGGGTTTTTTAATAGGACCGTGGAGACTAACCTTAGCTTATGCGTAAACCCTAGTGAGACTCGCTGCCACAAAGCTCATGAGAAACTGGCAGATTTGTATTTCACGAAGGTTACTGCATCTTGCTCAATCCACCTACTCCTTGTCTACGCCGTCAGGTGTTGTGGAAACACAACAGGGGAATCATGCTTCTGCTTGGCTCCGGGTGGTTCCGATATCTGGTTTGGGCCAGACTATGAACGGTAAGACTTATCGTTCTGTCTTTCTTATCGTTGGGTCTTCCTTTATTCTCCATTCTCGGCTCCTTGTTCTGCTTGCTCGCGGGTTTTTGATGGAGATATTTTGGGGATCATGTTGTTTCCTGCTCGGGGATGATGGGTATCAAGCACCATCACAATGTTGTCCGCGATACTCTTCTTTGACATCTGTTTTCGATCTAGGATTTCTGCTCGTAAGGAGGTAAATGTTGGGTTGACTGATGGGATCGACGGGGCTCTTCGAGCCTGGTTAGATGTTTTGCTCTATTCTTGGGATGACGGCTTGGATGTGTGTGTTGATCTGACGGGTTCTTCTCCTTTGGAAGCAATCTGGGTTGTCTGACTTCGTTCCTGGTGTGTAGTGCGATGGTGGCGTAGCAGCTCAGCGGAGCGGGAGAAGTATTTGGTCGCGTTGTAGGGCGATTGGATATGGTTTCCTTCCTTTTTCCTTCTCTTCTTTGGGGGAATTAGACAAGGGTGACGTGTTGCGCTTCTGAAGCGGATCCAGACGTTCTCCAGGACCCAGGACATTGGGGCTCGTGCAGCTACTCACATCTTTGGTCGGATGGCTTTGTATTGCTAAAGGAGTGGGGGCCCAAATTGTAATTCTCGGCTCTCCTCCAACTTCTTGTAATCACTTGTCCTTTTTTTGTTACTTGTAACGCTTACCACGTTTTGGTGTTTTTTTAAATAATAATTAAAATAATATAATAATATAATAATAATAATAATATAATATAATAATAATAATAATATAATTAATAATAATATAATAATAATATAATAATAATAATAATAATAATAACTTCCTTATATTTTCGCATGTATATATAATTTTAAAAATATTCTATATAATATCACAATATTATCAATGAAGCACATGGTACTAAATAGAGTAGAGCGTATTTGAGATTGAGAGTATAGCTTACCTAACTTAATTTTTTATTTCATAAAATATTAAGTTCAATTCAGTCCAACTCTATTTCAATCCAAAGAAACAAAGTCTAATGGATGCGGGCACGTGGCTATGGAGAAGTTAATAGGGGTGAAAGTTCGGTTTTCGGTTTGGATTTTATAACCAACTCCAGATCTGAACCATATTTTCGGTTTTTAAAATTTCACTCCAAAATCCAAACCAAATTGTATTCTATTTTAAACCAACCAAGGGTATGTTTGGAAAAACTAGCAGTAGAGGTAGTTGTTAGCGCAGAGGTAGATGTCAGTTGTAACGATAGATGCAGCTGTCGACTAGTAGTGGTTGAAGTTGATTATAATTTGTTAGTGTTTGGCAAAAATAGTAGCGGTTGAATAAGTGTATTATTAAAAATGTTATAATTATAAGAGTAAATTGTAGCGTTTGAGAAAAGCTACTGGAAAGCTAAATTAGTAATTTTGCAAACTCTACTCAAGCTACAAACTACCATGAAACGCTACTCATCCAACACTGCTATTTAGATTAAATAGAGTTTTGACTTGGCCAAAACTCTAAAAGCTACCCCAAGTTACATCCAAACACCCCCAAATCGAACAAAATTCGATTTTGTCTTCGATCCAAACCAAACCGAAATTTTGTACAATTTTGTTTGGTTTGAGTGTTTAAATTGCTTTAGCCTACATAAAATTACGTTTAATTAATGCCTAAATTCCTAATAATTATCCGATGACAAATTTATATTAAGTCCAAATAAAGTTTTAAACGGAATAACAACTTAACAACAAATTAAGTAACAACTCCAAGTTTCTAACACAACTACAAATAAATAAAACTTAACAAATGACCAGTAGCAACAATGACCATTAGCAATCTCAACAATAATATGATACGAGGGCGTAGCAATGTAACAACAATCTTATACTAATACTAAGCAATGCCTACTTCTCAAATTTTCCATCCTAAATTTCCCTCTCAATACATTTATTAATTATAGCATAAAAATGCAAAAATTTAATGAAAGTGAATAAATGTGTATTTGAGTAAAAGAAGTTATATTTATTTACATATTAATTATATATATTAACTATAAGAGAAATTTTTTTTGTCATAAATAAAACCTATTTTAAAATAATTACAATTAAAATATCAAATTTCAATTTAATTTGGAGCGATATATAATTTATCTAAAACCGGCATATGCTCGGGGATTATCTAGTAAATAACAAATGTTAATAATTTGGTGTGCGGTTGGAGTTCGATTTTCTCTCTCACACGATCCAAATCGAAAACCAATTTTCAAAAAATTGACTCCAAACAGCACCATATTTTTTACGGTTCGGTTTGGTATTCAATTTTAAACCGATTTAGTTTCACCCTAGAAGTTAATGAGAAAAGTGAGTTTCGAGTAAGAATTTATTAGGGTTTTTTTAGAATTTTTTTCTAAAATATTAAATTAATTTTCAATTAACTTATATGGAAAAAAAAATATTACTGATGTATAATTGAACGAGTCCATATGAACAGGTTAATGGGTGAGGTCTAGATAAATAAAAACTAGACCCTTACACTACCCTTATCCAATACTCATAAAACACATACTCTAACCTTACCTGTATGTTCAAAAAAGTCAAGACTCATACCCTTAAATTAGGGTAGAGTTTGGAATCTTTGGATGAGTCTAGTTAAGATTTTGAATCCATTGTCATTTCTAGTTGAGATCGATCAAACATTCAAACTYTACCCTTAAAATTTTGTCAAAACTCTAAAAAAATCCACAAGCAAACTTATCTCACTTCTTTTGGACATAAATTGGATCCATACCTCGTCAAAAAACTGAAAAAGTTCCCAACTACTCCATATGAAAACTGAAAAGCAAATACGAAGTAAATAAAATTTACGTCAAACCTTTAGATTCGCCACCTTTTTTTAACCAAAGTAATATAATATAATAAAAAATTATTATTATAATAAGTAGAGTATAATATTATATTGCTTCATAAAAAAGGTGGTAAAGGAAGTATATTATAGTTTTTGTAATTATTACGAGTATAATAATAACTTCGGATGCCTTAAGCTGACTTTAGTTATTCAAATGTGGTAAGCCACTAAGCTCGTACGCATACATAATGAATCTTTGATTACTATAATTAAAAAATCTTCTTTCGGTGATACTTGTACATCAAAATAAAATTATAATTTTCTTCCTTCGCTGATTTGCTAATTGCTACAATATGGGAACACCAATGAAGACCAAATCACAAGACTTTTGTAGGCCCTTCGTTGAATCTACCGAAGGCATTCACAATGGTTCAAATTTCTTAGGAATTTGTTTGGATTAGGATCCTCTYGAATTCTTTTGAAACTCTAGAGGTAGATTTTTCCAAATTTAGTTTATCGTTTTTGTTATATTTTTGCACGGTCCCACTTGTTGTGTTTATAACAACCATTAGATTTTTTTTCAAGGGTATAGATTTAGAGAAATCTACCCCTAAAGTTCCAAAGAACTCCAGGGGATCCAATGCCAATTTGTTTACATATCACATCATTTTTATACAAATCGCTTCCACAATAAATTTTTGCTCAATAATAGTTCAAACCTTTCAAATATTTATATGTAGGACCTAAGATATATATACAGTACATTCTACCCAATATCAAGTTAAAACGCTATATTACCCCATAAAAACCATTTTTAATTACAATCCTCTCAACTTTCAAACCTCACTTTATCCCACTAACGATAAGGGGTTTGTTTTCAAACCTCAAAATATCATTACAAACCCCTTATTGTAGATGCCCTAAAAAATTTCTAATCTGAATTACTTTCTCCGTTTCTTAATAAGTGCCTCACTTTCTATTTTGGGATGTTTTATACTCCCTTCATTTCTTTTTACTTGCACCATTTCCTTTTTGGGAGTCAAAGTTAGTAAACTTTGACCAATTTTTTTGGCAAATTTATAATAAACTTTGACCAATTTTTTTGGCAAATTTATAATGTATAATATAGTCAAGTAAGATGTTGTTAGATTCGTCTTAATGTATAGTTTATTAATATCAAATTTTTATAATTTTCTAAACAATACAATTTAAGTTATTAGTAGTCAAAGTTGTGTATTGAAGACTGTGCAAAATGGAATGGTGTAAGTAAAAAGAAACGGTGGGCAAACGGAGGGAGTAATAAATACCTCACTTTCATTTCTTTTCTTTTTTGGAGTGGAGACCACAATTAAAATACTAATTTTTCTCTCTTTTATGAGAGAGAGATAAAGTTATTTTAGTTTAAAAAAATGTGGATGATATTTCGGTAATTGCCGAAAGTGCAAAATTGTCCCGATCTTGAAATAATCCGAACTTTAGAAACCGGAATGATTATTCGATTTTTTTTTTTCGGAATTTCGCGAAAAATCAAGTTTGGATCGGAATTCGGTCATTG
>SNQN01007180.1:24110-34625 GCA_008642245.1 Bassia scoparia | reverse complement strand
GTCATTCCTTGCAGTGATCTTCACTTATTTGCTTGGATTATGTTCCATACATTCATCTTAGTTGACTTCATCTTTAACCTAAATTTCAAGAAAATTTGAAGTATGAATTCAATATTCAAATGCTAGGAATTAGGAAGAGAAATCTTTCTGAATTTGGGAAAAAATGAATCTTAGGAGAGAGAATATAAGTTGGGATTTATTTGAAGAGTGAAAATGAGAAGCATGAAGTTGGGTTTATTTTTTACTCTGTTAAAATTACGTGGTTGTTTATGAAGGGGGGTTCATGTAATTTTAGGTGGTCCTAGGGTCAAGCATATCTATTGAGTTTGAGTAGTTATTTTGGGCTTCCAAATGGTGCTGGACTGTGGTCCATTTTGGGTGGACTTTGGGCCTGAAAATAGGGCCACCCTTTTATTTTCTTGATTGGCCCACAAAGGCAGTATTCTTGTCCGCACCATTTATTTGTCGTTAACTCTGCCTAACAAAGTCACACAATTCACACTAGGCTGTAGAACACCACGAGGTGTTCACGTTCACACACACTTACGGTGTTGATGAATATTTCGATTTCAAACCGAGTTTTAATTTTTTTAAGCCTTGGAAATCAAGTTCAAAATTACATTAAAATAGCTATTTGTAGTAGCTAAGTTTTTTATTAGACTATTAATATATAGTATTCAAATGATTTTAAGATTATGTATGCTAAATAAACACCAACAAAAATATTTCGATTCTGTTTGTGACTTTTCAAGACGAACATAGGCGGTCTCTACTTATAAAATTCAAGCAGGGTTAACGCTCACGAGCAAACTTAGCTCATTAGACCAAAACAAACCATTGTTAGTGTGTCACGCTCCCGAGTGAGTGTGGGTGTAACCGGGTCTAAATCTTCAATATGAATATACGACAAAGTTAGAAACATATGATTTGTTTCATTACTAGTCTTGACCTATTCTGAGTGAATCAGGAAGTCATGTGCTTGATATAATCTAACAAATTGTCAATGATTCACACTTGCTACTCCAATCAAAATCATCCATTATTTTGGGAATCCGTTGATCTTCTATTCCTTTTTTGGCCTCCCCATAATTTAAGAACATTGCAAAATATGAATTGCATTGACGGTAAACATCACAACATCTCATACAAACAAGTAACATAACATAAAATGGAGAGGTGAAATTGAGACTAGCTTCCGTCTGCTTGTGCTTCTATGTCAAATGTTATGTTGGGCACTGATGGGCATGCGGCGTTGCACGATTGCTCAGGTTTCATCTAATATCTTCTACATGCAATTCATGTTTTACTTCTTGAATTGTAATTGCTAGCAGAGTTTGATCAAAATTAATTGTAACAAATTAAACATCCCAATCTAATTTTTTAATTTACTCAGTGGTACTTAATTCTCTCTGTAATAAACAAAATATTTGATCATGTGACTGATAAGATGATTAGATTTATGGTGGTGCAATAGAAATTCTTCATTAACTCTTAAGTTTATGGCTGGTCGCAATGGTACATTGCGTGGTCTAAGTATGGCAAATGGCTGTATAATATTTCCTTGGAACTAAAACGTGTGCTACAAAATTTATTACTTGTATTCTAATAATTTGGTGACATCGCGTTGAGTGATGAGCTAATGAAGCTGTTAAAAGTTGCTCAAGTATGCACAGGGAGACTTGGGGAGTTATGTTCATGGAGACCATGTTAAGTTCCGTTCCATTGGTCGTCACCGTCCACTACATCAATGTTCCTGATTCCTTTGGCATTTCAATACAACAGTATGCCTTTTTACTTCTAAGCATAATGATTTAATTGAACCAAAAATTACTATTGATCTAACCCCTCTTAATGATAACGAGTTTGATGACGAATATATTTATTATTTACAGGGGATTGCAAGGATGAAGATGGTGTTAGGACAATGTGTTGCTGGGGCCATTAACAATTACACACACTCAACTTGCTGCCTATAGTATAACATGACAATGCAGCCTCTTGTCTAATCAATGTAGCCTATATTCATCTAAGTAATGTTATAGTACTTTTAGATTTTCATCGATGTTTCTAACTCTCTTCTAACTATGTCAACTCGATCAAAGCGAATCAATTGCATGTAAGAGTATTTAAATTAGCAGGCTTTGTAATTTATTTATTGAATGAATTTGAACTGATAATTTCTCTCTCAAATATCTGCTTAATGGTACAGATAATTTAACTGAAGCACTGCTTTTCCTGTCTCATCTGATGGGTGAATTCACAGTAATGTATTCTTACATCTTCAACAAAAAAATGCATGTTCTTCCAATAATTACCCCTCATATTCCTCTGTTGACACAACAATACAACATAAATCTGCTTAGTTCACAATGTTCATTAATTAGCTAACAAAGCATTTTTTTCAACTGTGTCATGATTATTTTATACCCTAAGCAGCCTAATGTTCTCTAAAAAATTTCGTGCTTCGCTGCTTTGGTACATATGCATTATATTCTATGAAGTCTACAATGAAAGAATAGTCACATAATACTACATATTTATGCTATTGTAGCCGCACATGTTGGTCATGTATCTGACAAGGGAGGACACCATACAAACATTTACATTGGTACAGAAGAAAGGCTGTTCTTCATCATGTAAGTTTGTGCCTAAGCATATATGACCTTTACACTCTGATGAATTTTGAAGGTATATATAGAGTTATGGGGAAGCCGATGTACAGCATGACAGCATATATAGAGTATGCTAAGTAAGTGAAATCTTATCAGGTTTGGGATGACAGCATTCTTGAAACAGAAGAACAAAGGTCTTACWACACAACTGTGCAAGATCTTGTTGATGCGATACAGAAGAATATTACGGTATCACCATCAAAACCTTGTCAATAAAATTTGAGCTTCTTGTTAATGTAACACCTAAAACATAATATTCCTTGGAAAAACAGAATGAATGGGCAGATCAAGTTCCAGAGTGGGAAAATTGCAGTCAGGACAAACCAGCGGCATGCCCAAACACGTATGCCCAAACTCTACTTCTCTAACCTTTTGTCAATTTATACACATTACAGTCATCTATCAACTTGATTATTCTTTTTCTCAGAATTCGACTATTATCAATTGATAAATGAGCAATTAGCTGTAAGAACGTTACTGAATAGTAGCTCTCATATCTCAACTATGCATGTTGGGTAACGTAGCAAAAGCACTAAATAAGTTAGAAAAGATTAGCTCAAAGACATGACTTTGTTTTCGCTTTTTGTAGATATGCATCCGAAAGTATACAGGCAGCTTGCAGTTGGGCGTACAAAGAAGTAGAAGAAGACTCAACACTAGAAGGTGAGTCATCATTGTTGTAACTTCTAATACATACAAATAGAGATCATTTATTTTAGCCATTTTAATTGAAATTTTGTCCTACTTTCTGCAGATGATTACTTCTTTTCTCGTTTAGCAATAGTGAATGTACGAATAGCACAAGCTGGAGTACGGTTAGCAGCCACTCTGAATCGTGTGTTTGCCTAACACAACTTGTGTTTATTTCGAACATTGTCAGAAAATAATCAAACAGAATCCTAGTTGTGAATTGATTAGCTATCAGCAGATTGCAAACTAAACATGTTTTGTATTGATTGCGTGTCTTGATCTTAATTGGGTCTGCTGAATCTTTAATATTCACTATTTAGCGCAAGTGAGTTCAAATCTAGCCCTGTTAATCACCTATTCACCTTTGTTAACTACACACCAATGACTCAATGAGAGCGAATAGACAACTGCCTTGCTCTTAATGTATGATGTAGCTATATGAAAAGTGCACTCTTTTCAATTCTTATCAAACAGAACAAGCATTTGAGTAAAATGACATCGTAATTTAAGACCCTATACATGATTATAGTTTAATGAAGAATCTAGTCCTGCGCGCTGTTTTGTTAGTGTGCAAGGTTTCATTAGCTAGCCAAAAGTGACCATTGTGAAATCACAAATGTCAAGTAGTGAATCAGGAGGATAAAAGGTCTGTATGCTTTATTTGGACAATTTTTGACAAAGTTCAATTATGAAAATCCATCCAAAAAAGAATCTCCCTTTGTCCAACTTCCTTTACATTGCTATCATACCTTATGACTAAAGCTAGAGACATATTCTTTTCTATGCCCATTGCGATGAAAACTGCATAAAAGCGTAGAAAGAGGATACCATGTGAAAGAGTAGTCCAGGTATATTTCAAAGGATATGCTCATTTTCCATGATTTCTATGCAAATGGTCAAGAGACTAAGTGACATAGATACATATACTACATACCCTTTTATAAATAGATAGCTGCGTCTTGGGAGAAATGCAACAGATAGCTGATTGGAATTACATTTATGTTTTGAGAGGGAATACAAAAGACTATCAGTACATCATCACCAGTACGTCTATTCAGAGACGAGTGTAGTAGTCATGTGAAGAGCAAGCAAATTAGTCGTAGGGCAAATCTCCAGTGGCATGTGATGGTCTCATGTGATTGTTATTCATTTATGTTTTGCTATCATTCACTTGCCAAAGGAGAGTTGCCCTGTGACTACTTCAGCTTCATATTTTCAGCTACCTTCATTTTGCTGTTAATTCTTGAGTCGAATGGTGTAGTATCTTACAAGGATGACGGCTCCTGCAAATTTAATGTGCCTTTCACGAGCTGGTTCTCTCTAGGGAGCCTTCAACACAAGTAAGAACCTAAATCAATGTTTATTTGAGTGATTATGAGACAGAGAGAACATATATGACAGAGAAAGTGGGTAATTGCCTTAATCTTATTATGAAAATCCCCCATACTTTTTTCTCCAAAAAGGTTGGTTATACATGTAGGAAATAAAGACTGTAATTGGGATTGGAATGGATTATCTTAAAGAATATTGAAAACCTCCGTATCAAAATAATTGCAACGATTTAACATAAAGTAGAGAGAAAAAGTGTCTAATTGTTGCAATTATTTTGAAACAGAGGAAGTACCTTCTTTATGTAAATTTTAATCAAACAACTTAAAGGTGAGTTCTCCCTTCCATATGTGCTTACAATATCTTAAAGAATATTGATGTTATGAATGATTTGTTTGTCTCTAACAGAACTATTATGATTAGAAACAATGATATCTGGAAGGATTATCTTGATCCTTAGACTCAGAGCTTTGGTAACAACTATTTATATAACATTACATCATGCTATGCATCTAAAATCCATCACTATCACCAGAATTTCATGTTTGGTAATTGAGGCAAGAGTGTGTAGACGTGGGCCTTTACGCGCATGACCTGCGTCGAAGTGTTTATGGATTTGAACCACAGAAACTGCACGTGAGTGCATTGGGGGAGTGTCGTCGAGAGAGGGGATTGCTACCGTGCCTATACAGTAATACAAGTTTCTCATGGACGCCCGAAACATTGATGCCAAAATAATGGCCTCATTATTAGGTCCAATAACCAGGTTGTGGGTACGGAGACATGGTACGGATTGAATCTTTGATCCAAATCCACCAGCATGCAGCGGCCTCTACTTGGTCTCATTGTAATTCCATTCAATCATATTATTGGATGGACAAAACTTAGCAATGTTGTCCTTAACGCACCCTATAACCTAAGACTTTTATAAAAGTGGATTTTTAGTATACATGAATTGCTACCTATCCTAAAATTGTGACCTCTTTAAATTAATCAAATTAATAAGGTACCTAAAATCTGGTCGTCCATATTTAATATGACATTAATGTGATTCGAACAATTTCGGTCTTATTTAAACAATTACAAGAGTCATATATACAAGAATTAAGAGTAAAATATATACAAATTCTTTTACCTTGAATTGCTATCAAAACAAGAGAAAAAAAATGTTAGATGATAAGTGCCAAAAGTGGTCACATTTRGGCCCTTATTTCTCTACTATTTTGACCTTTATTTTTGTGTGTTTTCGACATCGTTTCACTAGCTTTTTGGCTAGTTTTTCACTTYATATAGTTTTGTGGAGTTTTAGTGATTTTTATAGRTTTTTAGCTTACTTTCTCTTCTTTTCTATTATGAWGCTCTCAAATGCAAGATTTCTGTATAGTTACAAGTTGTCATGAATTGAATTTGCAAGAATTGTGCTTAAAAAGTTATTTCTTATACCCTAACATCTTCTTAAAGCCATATATTTTTGAACACTTGGAATTTGCAGGTGAGACTTGTTTCATTGAAAAGTAGACTTCGAGAGCTTTCCAACAATATATTTTAARTTTCAATCCGAGCACTGAGAAAGAATTTATGGTCGTTCGAAGTTGGAGCACCAGAGCCCAGCGCGCATGTGCCAGTTTCTCCTCATTTTTCTCTTGTAGGCAGAAAGTTTGGCGTGCCTGCGCCCAGCCCTACTCCAAATCTACCACGATTCCAGAAATTTGGCGCACCCACACACCCACCCTAGCCAGCCCGCTCCACCTCCTTGAGCCGACTTTGACGTTTTGGCTTGGTTTGTTTTTGGGGAGCAGTCTTGTAATTATTTGTAACATGTTATTTTAGTAATGGCAATTTTGTAATTTCAAGTAAAACTCRTAATAAGGTAGTATATGTGAGGAGAGAGAAACAAAGGTTGTAGTATGTTTTAGTTAGATTTTATTTTTCAGAAATTTTTCTTTCTTTCTTCATCATCTTCTTTATTAGGATAGTGAGGAGAGAAAAACTCCATTAACAGACGTTCAAGCAATTTTGTTTTCTTAGTAGAAACTTTGTTTCTTGTCTGATTTCAACGTTCCACATATGAAATTCATTCGCCTCGACATTGTGAGTTCATTTCTAGCCTTTAATTTCAGTCTTATGCAAGTTTTAGTTAGATTTTACTGCAAATTTGTGTTATGCATTTTTACGGATTTTCTTTGTTTTCTTTGATTCTTGTTTCTATTGTTGCTAGTTTGTTTCCTTTATTGTCTTTACATGTTTTGTGATAATTTTTGAGTAGTTTAATTGCTCTTCTTTAATACCCTAATTTTGAGTTTTACAATTTCAATTTCATGGCTTTAATGTTGCTTTCTTGTTCAATTTATGTTGTTTTCTTCTTCTTTGCAATGTTTTGTGAGTAGTTTTCATGTCTAGGTAGCTAGGAACCCTAGTCTAGTCCAACCAATGTCAAGTTTATATTTACATGCTCAACCCATATTGAATTTCTCCATTATTGTGATTTCCTAAGCTTTTTAATGCAATTTCACCAAGGGATTGAGAGGTTGGTTTGATTAGTTAGTGAAGGAGTGTTCATCCCAAGTTCACCAAGGTGGCCTGCGTATATACGCAGGTCTGCGTATCGCAGGCTTCTGCGTATACGCAAGCTTTCCGTATAATTTTTTTTCCAAAACTCGATATTTTGATTTCCGATTTTATTTTGTGATTCTCTTATTCGACGCACCTAGACACCATTGCTCTTCAAGCAAGAGTTTAGAGTGTTCTAGAAGGTTCCACGTATTTCCGGTGTATTTTTGTGTATTTGTATTTTTTTGTATTTCTGCGTATAAAAACTTATAAAAATATAAGAAAATGTAGAAATCAGAAAAATAATCTAAATACTGGTGAGCTCAGAAAAATGTGAAGATGTGATGAAAAGTGGAAAATATGAGATAATATAAAATTATTAAAAAAACCTAAAATAGAAAATAATTAAAATAATAAAAGAAAATGTTTTTTGCCCATTTTTATTGTCCTTTGCTCAACAGTTCCGATGTATGCTCACGTGTTTCATTTTGTGAGTTCAAAGCATCTTTTAAGTCGAAACAATCGCGAGACATGGTATGTTTCTCACTGATTACTCTTTTGGGAGACATTTAGGTGTCTAGGGTTCAACTAAACCCACAAGGATCCGCATAGAAAATAGTATCAGCACAAATTGAGAAAAATGTCTTATATTAACGAAGCAATATAAAACATTACTATACTAGATAATGCTTGCGGATGCACTGTTTTGAAATGGATAATTGATCAATACAAAGTTTATAATAAATGTTTATCATTGTAATTCTTTTAAAAGACTTGTAATTTTCTATTGCAATCCCAACAAAATATTTAATAGGTAAACAATAATTTTCTATAATCATGTTCTTAGTTTAGAAGATTATTAATATGATTGTCATTAAATTTTCAAATACAAAAATCACGCATTGGTAAAAATATCATCATGTTTACCTTCTTTATAATAAAATAAAATAAATAAAAATAGACTAAAAAAACAACAACAAATAAACAATGATCTCTATATTAAGAACTAAAACACAAAGGTTGTGATCAAACTTACACTTAAGGAATATACCTCATGACCATAAAGTATTATTATAAATATTGTTATTGGCATATGAAATATGATCATAGTAATTATAACAACTAAACCTTGTCGTTAATAAAATCTAGAACATTCATTCTATTTTGGGAGCCTAAAAAGAAGACAGAAGTTATTGTAGCATCAGATGCCACAATAAATTGTTGTGCATCAAGCATACAAGACCCTTTATATAAATATAGTGACCATTTTTACTTTACATCAATAATATAGTTATGAATAAGAGTCATCTATATAACCTTTTATACTGATTTCACTCCAATTTTGACATTTGATGATGCTATTGGTTTCATAAACAAAAAAACACATAATTTGTTCAAATCAAACATCAAAAAAACACAGTCAAAAGCACTCACAAAGTTTATAAAATAAATAGCAAGACAAATTCAGATAATTAAATAAATTACAACAAAAAAGTTAAAATCAAATTGTTTTAACGTTTAAAAAAAGTCATTTAAAAATAAAGTGCAGTTACTATTTCATTTACAAAAAAAACCTATAAAGCCATTTAAAATTACAAGTTGCAGTTATGTTGTATATCCACAACAATTCTCTAGAGAAAAGTGAAAACGGTATGTTTCAGTTCTTCAATTTCTGGTCGCTTTTTTTTTTTTTTTTACAGGTTCATGTTCTTTTACTGTATTATAATAAATTATAATTTTAGTTTAACAATAAAATTTCTCAAATTCGCATGAAATTATTATTAAATTGCATGTTTTTCGCATTATTCGACATCTCATAGAAAGAAAATTAGTGGTAAACAACATTGTTTAACTTTAGTTGTAATAGTAATTTGAGTGTCATATTTTAAATCAAGTTTTCATTGTAATTATTGAGAAAACATTGAAGTCTGTTCAATTTTTATGCAGAGCAGTTTTAAATTATGGAGATTGTGATATGTTTGTTGACTCATTGTTGTATATTTTCAATTTTTTGTGGATGTTGACGTAATGTTTGATTCTTGATTGTTGGGATCGGATTTTGTGGATTTTGACCGATTGTAAATTAATGTGTTATTTTTATTTTTTTTTACGGAATTAATGTGTTTTGTTAGGGAATGAGATCTTTGTAATTATGATGTTTGGCAGATTGCATTTGACGGTTGTAATGTTGAGTCACTGTTGTTTAGTGGAAGAATAGAGTAATATGTAGGTTGATTCTAGAATTTTAAATAATATTGATATACATTTTTCATTTTTATCTACTGTATGTTGTAATGCTGTTGTTGATAATTTTTTTTATATACTTCCTTAATTCGTACTCTTATATCAAATTTTCAATTTTAGGATTTTTATCATGGATCTAAAATTATTGCTATTATATTGATTGCAGATAGAGCTTATTCTAGAGAAGGCAGTGACTACACTCATCACAAACGCAATTTACAGTATGTACTATGCCTTAAATTAAAAGTACTATGAAATTTGTGGTCGATATTCTGAATTGGTATTAATTTTTCCGTGGTCGATGAATTCATTAGCATCATTTTGTTGATTGGATATTTAGTGGAATATATGTAAAATTTTAAAATTGTTGGTACCATCTATGTGCATCCTCTTCTAAAATATTATGTACTCCGTATTACAATTGGTTGATTAAGATGTTTATTGGCCATGATTGTTTGTGTACATTTTAAAAAAACCTATTAAACCCTAATAACATGTGATGTTAACAATAAAGTAAGGAAGATATAGAAATTGATCTATCTAACTATGAGATAGCAATCAGATTGAAAAAGGAAATAAAAGAAACAACGTCACTACATCATAATCTTTTTTCCTCTCTAATTCTCTCTAGGGTTTATCTTCTCGACTAGAGGGTTTCAGTAGAGTTTTCATCTACCTTCCTTAATCTGGTGTTAGGGTTAGGTGATTTTGTTTCGCTTCAATTTTTTCAATCTAATTCCCACGGTGATCACCTGTGGTTCTCGGTTTATTTGGGTCTCTTTCTTTTATTCGTAATTATGGATCGCCTTGAGGAAAAATTGCAAAAACTGTCCATGACCATGGAAGAAGATAAAGTAATCGTGTGTGATGATGAGGAGGAAGAAGAACTCGTCAAGGGCCAACTGCAACTGTGTCTTATTGGAAATTTTTTTACGAAGAATTCTTTCAGCATCGAGTCCATGCAGAACAATTTAAAGGTTGCTTGGCGCCTCTCCAAAGGTTTGATTGTCAAAGAAATTAATACAAACGT
>SNQN01007180.1:7815-24085 GCA_008642245.1 Bassia scoparia | reverse complement strand
CTTTATTTTCAATCCTTCTCAATGCTGAAAGTATATCATCTTCGAAGTAGCCTGGTTCTTCGAGGAGCCCACGATATCCCTAAGGGTGAAATGTGACGAAGGTCTGTTACCTTGCGGAATCTCATGTTTAATCATTATTGTTTCTGTGGGGTGGGTGGAGGAAGGGGCTTGGGCGTTCCGACTAGAAGCAATGATCTCTGTGCATGGCGAAAATGTTGGCAATCAGCAGTGGTTGGTGTTGGAAGGATGTGATGATAGCTGAGCTGGTATGTTGGGAGGAAATATTCTTCAATCAGGGTAGTGGACAGTATATGATATCTCGAAACTACGCTGAATAAGATGAATCTCCAAAATGCGCTAGCCTCCTTGGAGGCCTAAAAATAGTCAATTTACGTATGGAGCGACAATGGAGTTTTTGCCATAATATGTGGCTGTTTCGGGCATGGCATCCACCAGTGTGCATAAACTCGAAGGAAAGACATAGTATCTCTCGGTAGCATTCTCATATGGAAATTGGCTGCGGGCAATTCTCCGAAAAGAGGTAGGTAGAAGGTTTACGATCAAAAAACTTGCTGAAGAAGTAGAAAACATGTCAGGCTCTAAAAGGAGAATCTAAAACTTGAGCCAAAAGGCACAGTGGTTTACGTTACGTACGCTTGATTTAAAAGTGTGAGTAATGTTACGCGTAATTGTACTGTTACAGGATTATCATCTCTTCCTAGAGTATGCAGGACAAAATCACCGATAAGATTACTTACTCTGATTGGTTTGCTGCATTGATGGAGGTATCGAAGAGGAAGTTGAAGATCAAGGGAGATTCGCGAAAAGGAGGGTGAACTCTTGATATTGCTCAAAGTAACTATTGGGCGGAGAACACCACACACCTGACTATTTCGGATAATTCCAGGGTAATGTTATTTATGTAGGGATATCAGGCGCACGCTGAGGATCAATAAAGATTCTGTAGACTCTGAGAGCTGCAGTGGCCTGACTGGGAACCCACGCAGTAATGTGCGCTCTAGTGCGTTATTGTCATTCCTTGAAAAACGCTTCCAACAGGTGCTCTTTTTACACAAAGAGAGGAAACCTTCACATCGTGGAACTGGCTCGGCAAAAAAATAGTAATTTTTACTGAGACTTGCAATTTTTTTAAAAATCGTTTCCACAGGGGATGATAGTCGTTGGTTGTACAAAGGGGATGGTAAACGTCAGGAGTGAAGCGTTGCTGTTTGGGAAGGATGATTGGAAATGTTGTTTATGTACTCAATGGTCGGACGAAACTGTAGATATTTCGGTGTCCGAGTGGTGATAGGCGCGTTGACTGTGGGTTTTCAATGATTTATGGATTGCCGAGGGTTGAACAAGCACAACAGGCGAGTTGTTGCACATTTGGTGGAGTCTGAAATTCCTGCCTTGGGTTATTGGGGGGGGATCTGAATTGAGGTTGGAGCATGAGAAATTGGGAGGATGTGATTTCAAATTTGATCACGCTGAGATGTTTATATGCAATTGATGTGTGGTTGCTTGATCTTAATTTCACAGGTTATAAAGTTATGCTATGAGAAATTAAAGCGGATTCGAAGACCTCTCAGGAAACATAGATCGATTCTAGTTAATTCAATTGTGGCTGATATTTAGAGAGGATCGTTTGTAACCATCTCGAAAAGAGGAGGTCAGATCATGTTCCTGTAGTGCTGGATATAAAGCCTCTAGTCATGTCCAACGGGAGAGAACTAGGCAAATTTTTAGATTTGTAGCATATGTGGGAGAGATGAATTGTGTGAGAATAGTCCATAAGCATTGGACTTCCGGTTGGATGTCTCGGCAATGAGGTAGCATACTGTTGTGGAATCGAGCTATAGGCAAGGGCATGGAGCACTGTAGATTCGGTGATTTTTCATAAAGATTAAAACTGTATGACGATGAGAGGTTTTGGAGGAGCCCCAACGGAGGAGGTTTCATAGTCAGATAAGGGCATGTGGACTGCGTATGGATGTAAACTAGAGGAGGGAGGAATTGTATATGAGGCAACGAGTTAGACAAGATTGGCTAAGACATGGATGACAAGAACACAGTTCTTCCATAAAAGACCAAAATCGAGAATAGATGTAATATTTGAGAATCGAAGATGAAGCTGGAAATGATTTGATGACGCAGTAGAAGAATATATGTGAAGTGTTAAACTCAATCTTATGGACTTTCAACAGCAACTGAAAGGATCTGGTATCGTATGGAATTCAGCCGCTTATCTGTGATATGATTCAGCCCTAATTGAGCATTGATTCAGGATGAGCAGCTAAGGAGATGTCTTTGACACATACCGATCTTTTTAACCAATGCATCTCCGACAAATGGCCGGGCCCGGTGGATGGTGTCTCTTTTATCAAAATTCTGACTATTGTTGGACCTGATGTGTATCTCTAAAGTGTTGCTTTTTGATGTGACACGAGTGTGCTCTATTTAGAATCAAATTATTGTTCTCATTCCAAAAAGAGGTTGTGTAGATCTCGCTGTGGATTATCGACTAATATTTGTGTGCATGTAGTATTATATAAGAATTACTCTAAGGTTTAGCATATAAGAATTTCGAAGCTTTCTTGCATATGATGTAATGTCATGATTCAAAAGTGGTTTTTTGTGGAGGGAAGATGATTACTGATAATATCTGACTGTGGCGTATGAAGTTTCCAATTTTTGGCAGGAAGAAGAAAAGGGAAAGGAGGGTACGATGGGTTTGAATTGATTGAGAGTAGAGCTTATTCGGCTGTTTGTATGGATTGGAGAAGGATGATGCTGAAATTACAGGCCTCCCTCATCATTTGTTGATATGTTGTTATTGGATTGTGCTCGCTCTCTGCAGTTTCGAAGATTTAAGTGAATGGTCAACCTGCAAGCGAGTTTAAGCGACCGAGGATACAGACCAGGGTTGATCCTTTCCTTCCTTTCTGTTCATTAAAATATTGCTGAAGGTTTTCTACTCTCTGAGGGCGCGGAAGCGAGAAGAAGGGAGATTCATGGTCTTGAAGATTTGGTAGGAGGTTTCCCAATATACTTCATTTAATTCTTTGCGTGATGACTAGTATGTTGTTTGTGAGCATATATGAGAATTCATGAAGCAGAAATGTGTTTAGAATATATTCTATATGAATGCTCAGGCAGAACTGAATATGGGATAAATCGAAGTGTCTTTCCTAGGATATTTGAGCGACAAAGAAGAAGAATTCTCAGACGAAGTTATCTTTTAAGGCGGTAGACCATCTATGAAATTTAGGACTTGCAATATGTTGGGTAATTCAGAAGTGATGTTATCAATTATTCAGGAGTGAGTTCTGAATTAAATAAAAAGGGTGGAAGAAGGTTTTTATCAAGCGGGCGTGAATTCTCAAAAAACATTGTCAGCTATCACGAGTAATGCCATGCAATGTTCTGATTCCAGTGAGGTTTTAAATATCATAGAAGAACTCTTGTTAGGGGTGTTCTTTGGGGGACAGAGATGAATGAGAAGGTTACTGATTTGGTTGGTGAGAATGATGTATGCTCCAAGGGAGGAAGGACTTGGTTTCGGAATCTGGTAGCCTTAATAGGCTGTTGCTAAGGCAAGTTGGAGATTGTCTTGCGGTATCCGGAGTCATTGGTTCCGAGTGTAAAGAAATAAATATCATTCGATGTTCCCAATTCTCAGCTGCAGTAAGTCCCATGCGAGTTACACATGGAATACTTTGTTCAGTGAGGGATTTTTTATTCAATAGGTGCAAGGAGATTGTTAGGGCGGTGCATTAATTTGATGTTTGTCGGATATAGGCACTTAATTTTGACGCGAATTTTAAAGGTGATGTCGATTAGCCCGAGCTCTGCGAGTTTTATAACTGCCCATTTGGTTACGTGATTGTCTTGATGGTTCATTGGTATTGACTCTTAGCCTGCTTCAATTTATGAATGTGGAAGTTCAAGTAGATGTACCCTCTAGAAATCATCCCTCAATTTCCATGCCATATGATACTTGACGTGGGTGCTTAGTAAGCAATTAGGAGTTAATTCAATGTACGCAGTGCTTATTCTCTAGCATGAAGATCGAAAACGAGGACATAGCTACTGCTCATCCATCAATCACATTATGCAGTCAAGTTAGGATGCTTGGGACCGTAACTCTCTCGAAGATAAATATATCTGGGCTGGAGTTTCTTCAATTGGGATTTTCGTGTGCGTCAACATTGGCCAGTGTAAGTGGAATATGGATGAATGTGCCAATGTTCAGATGTGCTGGTGATGTAGTTAATAACTTTGTGATTAATGAGTTTCTTGTGAAGATGCTGTCTACGATGTGGAAGGCATCGAATTGAGGTTGGGAGGGGCATGAATTGGGAAGTGCTCAATATGTGGAATGGCTGGAAAGTTTGTAGCAGAATTTTAGCACAGTGGATTGGTGTTGGTTTTGGAGTGTTGCGTGGCATTGTGGAATAGAGAGGATATACTGGTGCTTAATAGAACTGGACGTACTCCTTATTACATCAGGTGTTTAGAAAGCTTGGGTTTTTAGGGCGATATCGCAAAGCAAATGAACGCTGTCATCTATTCGAGTGTCTAGGGGTGCTGGATCTTGGGAGTCCTCGGATAAGGGGAAGGGTTATAAGAAAGTTATGAATAGGTGCTGCCATTTACGATGGGAAGGCAGTCGGAATTTGGGGGAGATTGTGACTGATCTTGAATGGAAAGGGTGCATTTGTTTGCAGACCAAAGGGCATCTCTTGAGGTTCATGTGGCAGAGGCGTTTGGACTTGAGAGGTTCTTGTGGGATCATGGTGTCGGTTTATGGGAACAGATTCGTCGTGTTTATTCTCAAGACGAGTTCTTTGTGGTGTTCCAATGCTATGAGCGATTAGGGGTGCTCAGATCACAGCTTATTTGGCCTTTTGATCGTTGGATATCTGTGCAATTAGGTGCTCAAGTGCAATTTTTCTTCATCCATCGTATTGTTGTCGGTTAGTGGGAATTAGACCATAAGTTTCGTATTAGTCGTTCTTTTTGATGTTTTTGTGTTTGGGATTGAAGAGTGCCTGTGAGAGCTCTACCGTGTATTCGTGATGTAGCGAATATAAGCTGTATAATATTCATTTTCTGTCAAAAACAAAGAATTGAAAAAGGAAAAAGAAAGAAACAAAAAATTTGTAAAAAG
Organism: Bassia scoparia; assembly: GCA_008642245.1. Lineage (NCBI taxonomy): Eukaryota > Viridiplantae > Streptophyta > Magnoliopsida > Caryophyllales > Amaranthaceae > Bassia > Bassia scoparia. The sequence continues at coordinate 18,912 of SNQN01007180.1, read as the reverse complement.
AAAGAAGAAAAGAATTTTACTGAATAAAAGTTATGTGTGGTCTTCGTTTAGCATGCAACATATAAAGTTTAACCAAAATAATGAGGATCGAGATGTACTAGCATTGAAAAAAAAATATAGGGTTTAAGTTTTCGTTATTTGATAATTTACAAGTATGATTATATTTGAATTTTGAAGCTAGTATTATGTTGTAGTTTGTTTGGTTTGCGTTTTTTTTTAAATATGATTATTTAGAGCAACAAATTATAGGAGTTGTTGTTTTTTTAATGTAAAATGTGAAGGTTTTTTATAAACTAAATCAAATGATTAGTGAGTTGTTTATATTGTACGGAGTATTTATATTGCTCTTAAACCTAATGTGATTTAACGTAATGTAAATTTTTGATATTTGTGTAGATTATGTGATTCATCTTCTAAACAATTATGTATCTTTTCGTATATTATTGGTTGATAAGATGTTTATCTGACATGTGATGTTTGGTACATTTAAAAAAACTATTAGACCCTAATAATATGATGTTAAATAATATAGTAAGGAGATATAAAATAATCTATCTAGCTATGAGATAGCTATCAGATTGAAAAGGAATAAAGATAGAAGACTAAGAAAATTGAGTAAAAAAAGAAGAAGAAAAGGAATTTTGTATTGAATAAAATTTAGTTTGAGCCTCTCTTTCGTTAGCTTGCAACAATACAATTTAATCATGTAAAAAAAAGAGGATAATCATTACTAGCATGCAGCAAATAATTAGGGGTTTAGTTTTTTTTTAATTGATAATGTTTAAAGGTATTTATATTGAAACTCTTTGAACGTAATATTGATGACTGTAGTTTGTTTGGTTTTTTTTTCAAAATTAAGATGTATTAGCATGAACAATTTAGAGCCATAAATAGGAGTGTATAGAAAAATTTAACATTAATTAATATTGGATTTTGTCTAAGTTTTTCATGAATGTGTTAAATAATACAATTTTTGAAAGCATATTTAATGCTTATTGAGCCCTAAGGGTTGTATAAGTCTTACTGTTTTAATTGATAAAATGTGAATGTCTTTTAAAATTGGAACTTCAATAAATTAGTTTAGAGTTGTTTATATATTTTTACGGAGTTATTATATATGCTCTTACCTTCCAAATATTTAAACATTATATTATTAGATAGAGTACTTTCTTTAATTTGGTTTATTTGTGCTGTCTATAATAGAGAAAATAAAATGTACATTGCATAGAAGTTTTATTTTATGTGAATATATATTTTAGGGATGAGTTAATCATAGTAATGGGTGCGTAGTCAATAAAGTATAGGAAATATTTTGGTATATATATTGCATTATGTTCTCATGTTTAAAAGTTGTTGACAACATCAGTGCCACTTATGTGTTCTGTATTATTATAATTAAGTGTACTTTCCATTTAAAATGTATTTGGGAGACTGGATTTCATATTTATATTATGTATTTAGTTTTGTCAAAAATGTTACTTTTCATTACTTTTCGGTCGATGGAGAGAAAAATTAAAATTGCAATTATAGTCTTGTTTTATTTTATGTATAATGGTGTGTAATAATTACTTTTTTTTAAAAAAAAAAACTATAATTAAATAAAACTTTTTAATAATTCCTAACTAACTATGAATTACGTACTATAACTTAACCTAAAATGTTTGATTAATTCAGTTTTAAAACCCTTACATATGATGACATATAAATTGTTACATTGCAATTGGTTCTCTTACTGTTTTGAATTTATAAAAAATGTTGTAGGGGAGTGATTCAATAGTTTTTAAGCAATGTAAGAACTTCTTTTTTAAGTAATATTATAAAAATATTTAAGATTGTATTGGTATTAGTAAATTTATGTGATGCATAGTGTACGTAGGATATAATGTTATATTTCATGTATTTATAGTAACTGAATTGAATGATAATTTTGGACAAAACAGTGAAAGTTGTGTTATGTTATATTGAATTCTTATCAAGCTATTTCTAAAAGTGAAAGGTAAACCATGTTTATTTATACGTTTATCATAATTCTATTTAAAACTTTGACATTTGGAGTCATACTTTTGGTTATAAGAGTTGTATGAGATAACTGTTCTCGAATTTTTTGTGCTTGGTTTTGATGTTTGATTGTCCATACCTTAAGATTATATGATAATGGTGATGTATATTAGTTTTCTTCAGCTTAGTTTGTTGTCATTTAGTGTTATACAAGATATTGCAACATCCAGATGAAGAATTTACTTAAATATGTATTTATGTCTAATTTGTATATGATTTTTGTGTTTCCCCCGTTTTTTTTTGTTAAGTTAACGATAATATACAAACTGACTTCTTTCGAAGATATTTTAAAAGCCAAAATGCTGTATTAAGGTTATAATAGATATAGATGTGTAGAAATGATGTGTGACACCATAATTTTTTTTGACGTAGATGATGAACACCAAGATCTATATTAATATGGTCATGGGGGTCTAGTACTTGACTATGTTTGAAAGGGTTAGAGAGATGTAAGCTTGGGGAAAATTCTATATTGGAGGGTGGAATCTTGCCTTTCTAATGTAGGAGGATTGATGTAGCTTTAAAACTCAATTCAAGCTCCATCATGGATTTCAATCATGATGAAGTAAGAGTAAGAGTGGTATAATTGATGATGAGAGATAAATCAGACAATATCCAAGTACATGGAATGTGGTATTTGAAATTAGACTATGTTGCAAAAATCTTATGAGGCTTTGTGGGGATGGAAATACAGATGGAGAATGATGACATGGGTGAGATTATAAGATTACATAATAATTAGGAAAAATGTATACTAGCTAATATTATACGTTGCCTGTAGAATTATTTGTCTTATGACAGATTATTGTAGAATGGTTAGATTTTATAGAAAGTTGTAGATTTGTGTATATGATAGTTTAAGAATTTTGATTTTATATGAAAGTTTAGATTGTGTGCTTAAGTTACAAGAGATATTTTGTATGTAGAATGGTTGTAGTTTGTTTACTGTTAGATAAGATAATAAATGTAAAGCATTTCATATTTATGAGGATATAACACTCTTATGAATGTTTTATTTTTAAATTTTAAAGTAGTAAATGCTATGTTATATTTTAAGCTTTATTTAAACTTTTAATATATGTACTTTTTTTTTTTTACAAAAATAAGGGTATTAAGTTTTAATTGGTATAAAATAAGATTTGGTAGTATGAAGCTCCTGACTAGTGAGTTGAGATTGTTTAAGGAGTAATTTGCTAAGTTAGTGTTGTAGTAATTAGCTGTAAAGTATATAGTGTTGGGACATTGACAAACTTAATTTATATTTTGAAGTTAACTAAGATGATATTTAGCTTTTTGTGATTGTGTTAAAATGTTGCTTTATAAATTATATTGATTTCACGTAACCATTGGTAAATTAATTTTTAATTGGTTTTAATACTTATCCCAATGATAAAATAATAATAATATAATAATATATAATAATATATAATAATTAATAATATATATTATTTATAATATATAATATATATTGATTAGGATATATATTAATTAATAATATATAATAATAATTTGTAAATTCTTACGAGAGAGAGGGGGAAGTGGTTTCCTACGGCTTTCTCTCACGGTCCATGCGGGTCGTCGCTTCACGGCACGCTTTCTGGCGTGGGGTTGCATGCCGGTAAGTGCGCTGCTTCGGTGGTTCCGTTTCTCGGCACTATTTGCAAGCGGCGTTGGGTGGCTAAATTTCGTCAGCCGAAATTACGGTTTTCTGTGGTGTTCAGTGCCATTTTCGGATGGCTGTTGCATAGCGGTCAATTATTTGGGTTTGGCGTTTCAGGTTCTGGTTCGCTGTGTCAAGTGAGCCTCAATCTGGTTGGCGGCGGTGTGGGGCGTGTTCCGGGGTGGTTAGCTGCTTTGTTGTTGTGCGTTTGAGGTGCAGCGTTAGGCTGTTTTTTGGGCTTTTTATGGGAGTTTTGTTCGAGATTTTTCCTTGGTTGGTTTCAAGTGCTGTTTCTAATTATGTGTGTTGTTGGTAGAGGTGATCTAGGCTGCAATTGCTTTGGTGTTCAGGCATGGTTTGGGGTGTTGCGTTGGTGGCATCTCAGGCTTGGTTGCGGTGGTGCGTGGGTGTGTGTTTATTCGTTGGCTTTGGTTGGTCACTGCTTGAGGTGGTTTTTTGTGGAGGCGTTCTTGCGGTGGTTTTTCTCGTGTACTTGTGGTTCCTTTCTTGGCATTAGGGGTCTGTTCGGTTGCTGCAGTTTTGTTCATGTGAGTTTGGTTGCGGTAAGTGGCGACGGAGTGTTTGTTCGGTGGTGTTTTTAGGTAGGGGCCTATTTGGGTTTCACGCTTGTGTTTTAGGGCTAAGCTGGGGGGTTTTTTGGATTGATGTTGGCTGTTAGCCTAGTATTATGGTGCTTTTGTGGGTGCTATGTGCTTGACTATGGTCCAGCTTCTGCTTGAGAGGTTTCATTGCCCTTTCGTGGGTCTTAGTGGGTTGTGATGGTTGGTGGGAATGGGGTTGATAGAGGAGTTCTTGTGAAGTCTAACTCACATGTGCTGAGATCTCATTGTTGGGTGGTAACCAGCGCAAAATGGAGACAACTTTCCCTTTCTACCAAACTTGGATTTAAATGCGGGCTTGAGTTACTTTTCGTTGTATGTGGGAATTTGGTGCTTTTGGTGGTTCTTGTTACAGGACACATACGTTCATTTTACTAGGTTGGTTGGACAGTGGCACTCACGTCTAATCCTGTTTATATAGATCCGCTAATTGCTATTGGGATGGTATTATTGTTTTGTTCGTATGGTATTCAAGAAGCCGTAACCTCTTTCTTGAAGGTGTCTTCGTGTTTAGTGCACTCGTGAACATAATTTGCTTTTGGATGTTGGTTCTTCTTTGACGTTTTTATTTTTTCTAAAGCGGTTGTATGTTCTGTGAAATTCATTCCCTCATATTATCGGTCTGGGTTTTTTTGCGTTTTGAAGTGGCCTGAAATGGATAGCAAGCCGTATGTTTACGTCTCTTTGTTGGTTAGTTGGCTACGTTTGTTCTTCCTGTTGGTCCTTAATGCTTACTCCATCGGAGTAGACGTGAGTGTACGTCTTCTATTGTAAGGTGCAGGACAAGAATGATGTTATTTACCTCTGCTATTTCGTTCTTGGGGTGTGCCCAGTGGTCTATGCATCGTCTAATTATGGGATGCGTCCTCCCCCTTTCTATTGGTGCTGAGGAGATTTGATTTGTCTGAGCGTAATATTGGCAATGCATAGAGGTAGGATTTTGACGGGCACTTACACTGCTGCAGTTAGAGTGCTTTTTCGTCCTTTTTAGGGTCTTGCCCTCCTTACAAGAATGCACTTCTTGTCAGATTTACAGCGAAGCACCCTTCATTCCCGGCATCCTACGTTACCATGGATACCTCCCGGAACACTGCAGCCTTTGTTTTGCTACTGGGTTCTTCTGCTGTGTTAGTGGTGCTATAGCACCTGTCCAAACCGGTTACCGGATTCCGGACCGGGATACCGTGGCTGGATCCGGAAGCTTACGGAATCAGATATTTTTTACGTGACTGACGAGCTGATCAATTTCCGTTTTTGTCCGGTTGGACTCTGTTTAGTACCTGTTTTTTTTAGAAAAAAGAGTAATAAATAATGTAGAATGGTTGTTTTGGTGTTCAATCGTTTATTAGCTAGGTTCAGGTATGCATAGCAAATTTGCAAATTGGGCGAAAGAAGAAATTAAAATAATAGTCTTTAAAGAATTATTAGCAATAAAAAAAAAAAAAATTCAAAAGTTCACGCCATTTCAGCAATCCTAGGATTCGGATCGTAACAATTTACACATCATAAACATTCTATAAACAATACACATTCACATGAAACAGAAAGAAATAATTTAGATTTTTTTTAATTTCAAGTCTCAATATTTCAATATTTTAGTTCAAATTAGTTGAATATAATTAAACAAAAAAAGAAAAGAAAAATTAAAAACACCGAATCTAGACTTGTCGATCTACTGTGGAGAAGCGGAGGAGTTTTTGATGACGATACGGCGGGATGTTTTGCAGGTGGAAGAAGATCCGATGCGGCGCTCATGTGTGACGACGGTTGTTGCAGTGGAGAAGCGAGGAGGTTGCGGAGTTTGACGGCACGACGCTAGCTGCTTGTTGACGACTACGGGCGGAGTTGTGGAGCAGCGAAAGAGGAGTAGGCCGTGACGGGGAGTGGCGGAGGTGTGAGGGTAGAAGTCCTAGGGGCTGCGGAGGAGCGGTGGTCGACAACGGACCGAACGAGCTTGGAAAGAGGAGAAGGAGAGAAAGATAGTGAGGAGTGTTTATAATGTGTTATGTGATGATAATTATTGAATGCGTGAGTATGTGTAGTAGTAAGGAGTAATAATGGAATGTGATAGTCATTGAGACTGTTGATGAGTAAATATAACTAAATAATGTGTAGGACTGCCGGTACTGGGGCCACACGCATGGCGCCTACAATAAAACGAAACGTGTATTTAGTATAAGTAAACGAGATAAGTGACAGAGACTTTAAATGAGAGTTGCCATAAAGCACGTAATCCTCTCATTGCATCCTTTTTCTTTATCATTGTCCCCTTTGTGTGGACCCTCGTCTTAAGTCAGTATATATATTAAGTATTAATTATATTATATAATATTATTTTAAAATTCCGGTCTTCCGGTCTGACCGGAATATTTCCGGTTTTGGACCAGACCGGACACGGAAAACCGGAATTTCATATTTTCTTGACCTGGACTTGGAACCGGAATCTGACGGTCCGGTCCGGTTCCTGGTTTTCAGTCCTAGACCGTAACCTGTGCTGCAGCCCTAATGTGTTAGAGAGATTCGAGGTTTTTTTTGTTTCCGGTCGTGGTTACTCATGCGGTAGAGACGGCATGCGCTCACACCTATTGGATTTGCTTGGGGGGTGCTGCTGGTTGCTTGTTTCTTTCTGATGAGTTGGTAGGTTGCTTATTACTCAGTGTCGTCATTTGTTTCGTGGCTGGAAAAGTGTCCTGCCTGTTGGGATATCTATTGCTAGTGTTCCTCTTTACGCCGATTCTTTTAAGCCTGCGGTGGTATGTCGGCCTATTGTTGTGGTCAATTTGGAAGGGCCTTATTTCTAAAGTGTGGAGCAAGCTTGATTGGTCCGCGCAATTGGGATAATTACTTAGGTTGGTTCTTAGTTTTGGATTGTTTGGGGTTCCGGCGGGTGGTGAGGCCATTTTCTTCCATGCTGCAATTCGTCTTTTGTTGAGGCCCGTGGGCCGAAGTTGGGCGCTTTTCCATGTTATTTGGTGGTTTTCGGAATGCGTTTCATTTAATTGGTTATCGCTCGGCTTTTGTTTAGGTGAGTGTTTGATAACATTGTCCTGCTCTTTCGCGTTGGTTGTAATTGCTACTCTTCTCCGGCCTATTGGTATTTTATGGGGAGCATACCTTATGGTCTGCAAGTGTGTAACAGCAGGGGGTAGTCCCTCGGACTTTGCCTTTGCTTTGGGTTCTTCATTCGTTGTGAGTCGCATTAGGGGACTCTTTTTGATCTTTCCTTTTCAGGACTTGGTATTGGACGAGTTGGCCTATCATTGAGGATACTTTGGTGGTTGGTAGGTCCTGGAGATGATTGGAGGATGGGGTCTCGGTTTAGTCTTACACATGAATGATCAGAAGACGAGGTCTACTTGGCTCGAGGACGCCAGGAGGTCGTTTGGTGTGTCTTTTCCTTCGGATATTTCTCACCTGCAATAGGTGTTAATGTTGCTTGGTGGCATCCGTTAGTCGCGTGATTCCTCCTTTCTGTGCAGGCGTTGGTTCCTCAGAGAGGGTTTCGAAAGACTATATGTTGGATGGATGCTGTTGCTAGGCTTAATGATCCCAGTGTGAGTTATTGCTTTTTCTTTCGTGTCGTTGTACTTGTGATGTTCGCCCAGCTCTTTACTTTGACTTTGGCACTTGTCCGCCTTCTCTTTTTGGGAAACGGACTCAATTATCCTTGTGATGCGGCTCTTCTGTGGGTTCTGTTGGATGCGCATTGTGATGCAGTTCGGGGCCTGGTTTGGGGTTTGCATGGTGTCCTTTGCCACTTACCTTTTGCGTTATTGAGTGATTGTGGTGTTTATTATCTGCTGGTGACGTTCGGCTTCATTTATGCTTCCTTCATCCGTTTGCAGTCTTCTTGGTTACAAGCTTGCTTTCTCGGTATCTGGTGTTGTTGGCCAGGTCTCTGCTTTGATGAGGCTTAGGGTCTTTTCAAACAGGACCTGGAGAATTCCGACTCTTTACGGGTCGCGTCCTAGTGATGATTCGCTGGCCGCCCACATCTCATGAAGATTGCTAGACATGAAGGTATTTACGAATGGTATCATTTTTTTCTGGTGGGGAATCCACCTTCTCCTTATTCACGTTAGGTGTCTTTATGGAAATCTCAAATGGAGGGATCACTCTTCAGCTTTGGTTGGCGGCGGTTCCGATCATCGGAGTCTCGCACAGAACATGAACTCGAGGCTTACTTGTATCGGTTCTTTGCTATCTATGTTTGTTTGGGTGTTCTGTTGTTCTCTGCTTTCGGAATCGATCGTGCTCTGCTTGCTCTCGGTCTTTGTGCGACATCTATGGGATCTATGCAGTGTCCTGTGCTGGTTATTGTAGGTATTAACTCGGCATCTATGTGGTTCCGCGCACTCTTCTTTGATGTCTGTTATCGCTTCAGGGATTTCCGTCTCGTAAAGGAGGTAAACGTTGGGCTCAATCACTAGTGCCGCGGACGGTGGCTCTTTCGAGCGCATAACGAAGTCTTAACTCTATTCTTGGGATAACAGGCCTATAGATGTGTGCATCGACTTGACGGGAATCTTCTCCCCTAACGCAATCTGGTTGTCAGACTTTGTTTCCTATGGTGGGGTTGTTTGTAGCGGCGGCTTAGCGGAAGCGGGACATAGTATGGCGCTGGTGCTGGATTTGGGTGACGTGTTTTCTGTTACCGGTTTTGTGTTGCCTTCTCTCGTCTTTGGGGGGATTGGATGAACGGGAGGCGGTTGCGCTTACTAAAAGCGGGATCTAGTGCTACTTGAGGGCTCAGGACATCGGCTCACTGCTGTTGCTCACATCTTTGGCAGGATAGGATTTGCGTATTTGCTATTGATGGTAGTGTGGGGCCCAGATTTGGTATCCTCGGCTCCCCTCCACTTTCTTTGTAATGTTGGTTTGTCGTTTGTTGCTTTGTTAAAGCTTTTCACGTTGGTGGTTATTAAATGTATAATAATATATGAATATGTAATAAAATATTATATATAGTACCTAGGAGTTCAGGACATAATCCAGAAAGTAACACTCGATTTGGGTTGCTGCATGAGGAGAGTATCGAGGAGGAAGTTGAGATTCAAGGGAGATTCTCGAAAAGGGGGAGACTTGAGACTATTTCTACAACAAGTAACTATTTGGGGGAACACACAACACCTGCTAATTCTACGGATAATTCCAGGGATGTTATTATGAGGGATAAGGGCGCGGGCAGCCATAATGCTCTTGAAGATCAATGAAGATTCTAGCTTGGAACTGCCGTGACCTGGGGAACCCAAAGGCAGTAAGTGCGCTCAGGCGTATTGTCATTCTTGAAAACCCCAACATGCTCTTTTTACAAGAGAGGAAACTTCACACTCGTGAACTGGCTCGCATAAAAGTATTACTTCGTTTCCAAGGGATGATTGTCGTTGGTTGTCAAGGGGATGGTAAGCGTAGGAGTGGAGGCGTGGTGCTGTTTTGGAAGGATGATTGGAATGTTGTTATGTCCTCAATGTCACAAAACCACGTTAATGTCTCGGTGTCGAGTGGTGATGGTGTTGACTGGCGTTTCACTGGGATATATGGATTGCCCGAGGACTTGAACAAGCACCAAACATGCGAGTTGTTGCAACAATTTGGAGCTGACAATTCCATGCCTTGGGTTATTGGGGGGGGATTGGAATCTGATGCGTTGGAGCCATGAGAAATTGGGAGGATGTGATTTCAAATTTGATCACGCTGAAATGTTTAATAATGCAATTGATCGTTGTGGTTTGCTTGATCTTAATTTCACAGGTTATAAGTTCACATGGAATAATAATCAAAGCGATTCGGCAAACCTCCAGGAAAGATTAGATCGATTCCTAGTTAATCAATTGTGGCTGGATATTTATGGAGGATCGTTTGTAACCCATCTCGAAAAGAGGAGGTCAGATCATGTTCCTGTATGCCTGGATATAAAGCCTTTAGTCCATGTCCAACGGGAGAAAAAGAAACGCAAAATCTTTAGATTTGAAGAAATGTGGACGAGAGATGACATGTGTGAAGAAATAGTCCATAACACATGGACTTCCGGTTTGGATGTCTCGGCAAATATTATGCATACTTCTGGTAGGCTAGCAGCATGGAGCAAGGAGAAATTCGGTGATTTTCATAAAGAATTAAAAACCTGTATGCAGCAGATGAGAGGTCTTATGGAGGAGCCCCAAACGGAGGAGGTTATCAAGCAGATAAGGGCTGTGGACATGCGTATGGATGAACTAGAWGCGAGGGAGGAATTGTATTGGAGGCAACGGAGTAGACARGATTGGCTCAAGCATGGAGACAAGAACACAAAGTTCTTCCATCAAAAAGCCAAACAACGAAGACAATGTAATAATATTGAGAAAATCCAAGATGAAGCTGGAAATGTAKTTGATRAGGAGAAAGACATAATGGAAGTGTTAACTCAATACTTTGAGAGCCTTTTCACAGCAACTGAACAACTGGATATGGATCCCGTACTTGAAAAATTCAACCCCCTATTACTCGGAATGATTTCAGCATTGCAGCAGCCTACACGGGAAGAGTCCTTTGACACTTAACCAGCACCCGACCAAAGCCCGGCCCGATCGTAGGGGTTTCTTCTCTGTTTATTCAAAAATTCTCCTGATTTGTTACCTGATATGTGTGATCGTGCTAAAAGACTTCGATTAGCTCTCGTGTATGAATTTGTGACGAGAACTTCGCCTATCTAACGTAAATTTACTATGAACATTCATTTTGTTTCTTGCATTCCCCAAAAATGAACTGACGTTTTCCCTC
>SNQN01007179.1:2351-14226 GCA_008642245.1 Bassia scoparia | reverse complement strand
TCCATTTTCTTACTAAATTTCATTGAATAAAACAAAACATATTTAACAGGAAAAAATAAACCATAAATCTTCAATATTCGAATTCTTAATACATCAATTCTTGGGCATCAACTCAATCATTTACGCAAATAATTATCGAAATTGAAGTCAATACAACAGAAACAGATTGAAACTGAACCAACATTGAAAACAAATTAAATTCTGAATGCAGATTAACAAATTACAAGTATAAGATTCCACAAACAACACATCAAATTTCGATGAACAAAAATCAATATCACACCCACAATCAAGCTATGTGCATATCTCATTCATGAACATTGGTTTTAATTTAATGCCCATATGAATTCTGACCACACATCCATCAACCACATATAACTACTTTTAGCATAACTCAATTTAAACAAACCACAAAACCACACGAACAAAAAACAATATATATAATGCCTTTCATCATAATCAGGACATTTCACAATATTAAACTACATTTCATCATAAGCAAGAGTAATTATGAGTTTACCTTCATGAATAAACATGTCTAATTAAGTTGATTCACAACATATAAGCCTCGCAGCCTCAAGCAAAAAAACGAGTTGTATGTGTCATGAAGCCATTGCCAACTGTTGTTGAAAGACCAAAGCATAAGTCCAATGACATTTATCCAACAATCAAAAAAATTCAACTAATAAACCAGACCAATAAAATTTAAGATTAATAAAAGCAAAAATCACAAATTAGACATAAGCATGGGGTTTTACCTCAGTAAAGTGATCTGACACGATACCTCGCTGGTTGCTAATATCCCAGTCAACTAGAGTATCGGAACTATAGTTCGTATGCTACACCCCGCAACCATTCTTACTTAGAACATTGTGCAATGTTGTGCTACTGTTACCTGCACAGGAATCTGCGGAACAACCCTGTCGCTGCTTCTGAACTGGGGACAACCTGCAGGTGCCCTAGTTCTAATGCGCTGCACTTAGTACCAGCTATGCAAAGAAACCGAGGACATCGATAATGTGCCCTACACAGAAAACCGGGATAGGGTCATTCCTTGTTGCTGCTGTGCTGCTCCTGCCTTGCTGTTTCTACACAGACTCCAAGGCTTACACCTGCCCGGTAGACCCATGCCTGCTGCTTGCTGGCACATGTCTCGAGCAGCTTTCCACGTTTGTTGTTGTTGCTGCTTTCTGTTATGGAGGACACCATCAGTGTCTAACCTGATTTGCACTAGTCCGTAGCAGTTGCACTACATCCCAAACCACCGTCCACCACCTCAAAACATATACGAAGTATGAGAATAAGCACAACAAAGAAGGAAAAAATGGCTTATACATCTCTCACATTCTTTTTACTGTTCTGATACTTATTAAATCAATTGCATACCTATGTTTTGTTGAGCTTAGGACATGACCTAATTAATTAGAAAAGCTTAAACTTCAAAAAACACAATCACCACAATCCTCAAACCCTAAAAACATTAAATGAATGTAAATCATCAAAATTCAAATTAAATTGCAAATAAGGAGAATTTCAGCAAACTAAATCATCATTAAAAAAAGAGAGAAGGCAAAAACAGCAAAAACTATTGTAAAACACTAAACAATTAACAAAACACCATAAAATTTCAAAAGGAAAAAAGCTTGAAAAAATTAAAAACCAAAATGTCGTTCCACCACCTCACGACATCATCAGCATCATCCTCTGTCCTCGATCTTCCAGAATACTGTAAAGAAAAAATCACAGAAAAGGAATTCAAATCCCAAAAACAATTATGATTAAAATCAATAATTCCGTAATTTCAAAATTGAGACAAAAACCCAAAACACTTCACGATTCTCAACATCCATCTAATAATCGAACTTCAAAAATCGAATTATGCATAAATTAATATCATACAGAAAAAAGAACTAACCTCATAACTAATATCTTGAATCAGATTTTCAAGATTCGAACAAAAAGAGAAAGAGGAACAAACGCTCCAATTCAAAATAGAATTAATCTGAACAATCAAATCAAACAAAAAACCATTAGATCTAGGTCTGTTTGTTAGAAATACCTTTTACGCCTTTGTACAAACTCACTCGATTTCCATCTCCTTTTTACATTTCAATCCCCATCTGATCTGTTATCAGGAAGATAGAAACCTTATCAGAGATGAACTCCAAATCCAAAAAAAAAGAAAACTTTAAAAAATCAAAATTAATATTTGAGCTGGAAAACACCCGAAAAAGAGAGAAAAGTAGCAATGTAGCTGAGAAAACAAAGGAAGAGGTAGAGAGTGGCGATTTGGGAGCAACCGAGCAAAAGAGACAAGGTGCAGATTTGGAGCAAAGAGAAAAGGTTGCAAGTTCTGGGTTGGGAAAAAAAAAGAAGAGGGAGAAGAGTGCTAGGTCATTAGAGCTCGACTCTCTGAACAAGAAACGCAAGCAAGTAGGATTTGTTGGCTTTGGGTGGTAGCATTTGGGAGTGGCTGTGCGTGTGGGCTGGTTAGAGTGGGCCGCTGACGATGCAAGTTGCGGGATCCATCTCTACTGTTCAATACTGTTCATTTGAACAGTAGCTGGTTACTTGTTTTTATATTGTTCTGATTATTATTAGAAAAACAAGAATTTAAACTAACAAAGGCGATCATATAAGAACTACAAAAATTAGAGGGGTGTCGAAATACCAATTGGACCCACAATCCTGTAAACTATACGAACCTAATCCTGCTGAAAATGTGAGCAGCTGCACGTGTCGCAATGTCTTGAGTCCAAGAGACGTTGCGATCATCATCATCAGAAGCGCCACAGCTCCCTTATCTAATTCCCCAAGAAGAGAAGAAAAAAAAGGAAGAAAAACTATAGCCAATAGCCCAAAACAGTTGATTTCGTGTTCGGTTCAGTTCAGTGTATTGGTTAACTTTTAGTTATATAGCAGTTTATTTCAGTTTCGGTCTATTTTATTTCAATTATAGCTCAATTTTAGTTTTTATTTGAGTGTATTACAGTTTCAGTTACCATTTTCCAATTGATTTCAGTTATTAATTAGTTATATTAGTTAGATTGACTTAGTTATTAAATTTTCAGTTCTTTCAATTCAATCATAGTTCATTAACCAAATTGACACTTCTGGTGCATATAATTGCATACATTTAAATTCACTATTAGAAAATTTATAATTATAATATTATAATAAAAAGGAAAAATGAAAACTTAATGATCTCACCTTCATGATCTTCTCATATTAATCCCACCTCAATTTAAGTTTTGAATAATCCTACATTTTCTTATTGTAGATATCTACATTTGTCCCTCCTTAAGGCAAGTGATATTACTATACTACATATGTAAACAATCCAATTTCTAAAAGAATAGTTACCTCGAATAAATGCCCTACTACAATCTCAATTTGCATAAACCATAGCACTTTTCTTGCCTAAAGTACCCTTAAAAATAATTTTTAATTCTCAAATAATTTTAACTTATTTATGTAGAAATTTTACTAGAATTTTTCTGAAATTTTCTTAGCAATTTTGGCAATTTTTGAATTTCATCAATTTAATTAATTTTTTAAAAAATTAAAATTATGAAAGAATTCCAAAAATCACCAAATTTTGACAAATATACTACATTGTACAAGGAATTTTTTCTATTTTTTTCAATTATTTTTTGACTTGTGGAAAAATAGTAAGAATTTTCTAAGAATAACGCGCGATCAAGCGAAACAGAGTACTCCGTATTTCGGAAGTTTCCGAAACCTTCCAAAGCGAGGCTTGTTCCCAAGCATATGTAGATGCATTACGGCTCAAGTACTGCACCAGGATCAGAGCCAATAAAATTAGAATATATTTTATTATGATTATATTTCATACGCATCCCCTACAAAAGCAAGAAAATCTTCACAGAAAAATGACAATTTTTTGGCGTAATTACGCCCACTTAGGCACATTACACCCAAAACTCACGTTGCTCTCACGTGATTGTAGGCTTATAAATTAAAACGTCTCGCGCTTTGTTTCACTCAATTCAGAGTATTATAACGAAGTCTCAACGACATTTTCTCTCAAAACACCCCGAAAACACTACAAATTTAATTCCAAAAACTCTTTCAAATCTTTCAAATTCAAAACACATTAAAACACATCTTAATACAGAGATTTAGCAATCAAAGCATTCATTCGAGAATTTTTTCGATCACAACATTGTTGTATAAATCTATGATGCCACAAAACTCATAGAATCCAAATATATGTTGATGACATTTTTTCTAAGCTACTAACCCTACTTTGCGTAATGAGTTTAATTTCCAGATTTGATGAAGAGTGAATTTGAGATGAGTATGATGGGAAAACTTGGGTTTCTTCCTAGGGCTTCAAATCAAGCAAACTAGGATGGAATCATGATCCATAATAGAAGTACCTTTAGGAGCTGCTGAAGAGGTATGGTCTGCAAGATAGTAAGTCCTATGAAACACTTATTCCAACTTCTACAAAATTAGCCTTATAAAGAAGGGGAAAAGGATGTTTAGGGTAAGATATACTAAAGTATGATTGCTCATGCTTTACCTAACAACTAGTAGGCCAATATAGTGTTTTTCAGTAGGTTGTGTGCAAGATTTCAAACCAAACCCTAAGGAATCTCACCTAAAGGCTATTAAGGAATTCTTAGAGATATCTCATTGGTACTAATGATTATGTGTGTGTGTGTGTAGGTTATACAAAGGCTGGCACACCAACATGAGCCTCATTGGCTTCTACTCGGTCATTGCGAGTCCATTGTCCAAAAGGACAACAACCAAACATATTTTTCGTGTTATCCTAAGCATGTAAGAATACTAGACAGGTTGTTTTAACAGGAAAACACATGCAAATTGAGACTAATGTGCGGTGATGCATTTATTTAATTCTATTATTCCAAGAAGCTCATGTGGTTTGATAGACTCCATTTTTCTCTTTCTGATAATTCCATAAATTTCAGACTCCATTGTTATCTTATTAGGCATGAGAACATGAAATTAAGTAGGTCTTGTTTAAGGCATAATATTGGTGATGAAAAACATGCAAGCACTCGTATGAGTAATAAAAGTTTGCCCAAGATTGCTTTTAATTGAATGACGAATAGTTGTTAATAAATATTACATGCAAATTATATATATGAAAGGTCAAATTTCTAATAACAAGCATGCAACAGAGGCTTAGAATTGAGACTTTAGACTCAAACCTACCTTGCAACACGATGTCATAAACCAAGGACAAAGCTTCGGATCCTTAAGAACCCTTTATCGAACCACGTTTGAGCCCTTTCCCTTATCCCCAAATCCATAAGTTTGGTGCACTTCTTCGTTTTGTTAAATTAAAAATAAGCGGATACAAACATGCGGCATACCAGAACATAGAACACTATTGATATCAAATCTGAATCGTGCGTACGAGAATACCAAACTGTAGGCGTGTGCCCTTGTCGGGCCTACGTCCTACGTCGATTTTGAATCGATCCCGCACGTGGGTGCGTTGGGGTGTGTTGTCGATAGAGGGGATCGCCACCGTGCCTATACAGGTTAATCACGGACGCTCGAAACATTGGTGTCAAACTATTGGCCCCACTGTTTAGTCTGGTAACCAAAGTGTGGGTTCAGGGACATGGCACGGAAAAGATCTTTGACCCAATTTGCCCGCATGTAACGACCTCTACTCAGTTTCATTATAGTTCCATTAATCATAATCATTGAATTCAAAAAGCCTATCGATTTGATCTTAGAAAGCGCACTAAAATTATTGCAAGAGTTGATTTCTATTACGCATGCATCGCTACCTATCCTAACAATTGTGATCACTTCRWATTAATCAAATTMATATGKTGCCTAAAATCCGTTCGYCCATAATTAATCTGAATTTAATGTGATTCAAGTAAATTTCGGTCTTGTTTAAGCAATCGAAAGAGTCATAGGTGCAAAGATCAAGAATAATATATATAGAAATCATCAAAAATCCAATATACATAAATCAACTTACCTTGTATCGCTATCAACACAAATGAAAATAAAGGTTAGTATTAAAGCTTTGCTTCCAATTGAATCGCTTATAACAACAAAGAATATCGTTAGCATTGACAATTATAACCAAAACGATTGTGATAAGTCGAAAGCGATTGAAAACGAATGAATTTACAAGATTGAAAACCAAAAGCAAAACGAAATTCAATGTATTATATTAATAAAAATAAATAACAAGAGAAGAGAGATAATTTGATTGAATAGCCTCAGAATTTATATCTAAATCCGCAAAGATACGACTCCGAAAGCTGCGATGAATTCAACGGACTTTTGATTTTGAAAGTGGTTTGTGTTTGTGGATTGAATTTGGATGAGAGAGAGACTTTTGAGAGCTTTGGATTGCACTACATATTATGGTATTCTTTGATGTTCGATTAAGCACCGAGAGCATGTATTTATAGGCGTATTTTAGAAAATGATAGATAAAAGAAAAAAAAAGGAATCGGATATAAAACATTCAACCGTATACACGGTTGAATGGACTGTATATACGGTTGTAGGGACTGTATATACGGTTCCTTCAACAATATATACGGTTGTGTGACGTGGCTTTCCACGTCACACAATGTATATCCGATTTTTTGGTTCGGGTATTTTTATCCATATTTTTAAATCTAATCTACAATCCAAGAATTACCCTTTAACCAATTTATCCTTTTATCCAATTTTGGCTTGCTTGGAGCTCAAGGTTACTCTTCTAGAACATTCTGGATCATTCTCGAATTATCTGGATTAATCTGAAAATTTCTGAATTTATTTATTTTCGAAAATCATATTATAAAACTTGTAAAAATCATATAAAATCAAAGAAAAATCAGAAAAACAGTCTAAAAATACTGGTGAACTCAGAAAAATGAGAAGAAAAAAGTAAAAAGTTGAAATTAGAGAAATAACCTATAGAAAATATTCTACAAAAATCCTAAAAAATAAAAGAAAAAAAGACTAAAATAGAAAGTAATTAAATAAATTAAAAAAAAATTCACCCATATATGGCTCTTGGCGTATGATTTCAAACTCAATTTAATTCGACTTGTGCAAAATGGATGTGGTTTATGGATTTTGTCTCAACTTTCGGAATCAAATCTATTCGAAATGTCGTATTTCCTCATATGCTATTCAATTTGAAGAGACATTTTTAGGTGTCTACACTAACATATTTATCAAAATCAAAAGCAACTTTTTACTAACTTAAAGCAATGATGTGTTTACTAGAAATGTTAGGGTGGGTTTATCCTTAATTAGTCTTGAAGGAGTCTTAACTTCACACTCATGTGGGTTTTTGGTGCAATAATGTTGTGAGTCTGAAGACTCATGTTGGACATGTGTCTAATTTCTATTGAATCTTTTTATTTTTATATAATTTAAAGATTAATCTATTGGAACCCTACTTTTAGTGAGTCTTGATGAGAGTTTTATGATAAATATAGGAAAATTAACAGGATAATCCCACCTTTGAGTGTCTTCCAAAAATAAACCGACCTTCAATTATACCCATAATAATCCGACCTTTGGGGGACATCTTCCAAAAATGCACCCTAAACCAGTTTGTGAGTCATTGTCACCTAATAAGCAGGTTAATATGTCATGTGTCGCTTTCTCATTGGTTGTAATTATAACCAAACATAATTAATTAAACTTAATTAAACAACATTAAACTTAATTAAAACTTCCACCCACCCACTCACCCTCCCTCCCTCCTTCCACCGCCACACCTGTCACCACACCCACCACACCACCGACCATCTGCCACCAACACCACATACCACCACACCCCACCACCACACCATATACTGTCACCCTCCTCACACTCTCACATCCACCACCACCCTCACCCTCTAAATTAGGCCCCCACTTGCCACCAAACCACCCACCCTCTCCCACTCACCTGCGCTGCCACCTCATCACCCCACTACCTACCACCTCGATCACCCACTAACTCCTCATCACCACCAACAAAACCACCCACCTCACTCACTAGCCACCATCCTCACGCACCTACCACAAAACACACCCACATGCCACAACCACCACCCACCTGCCATGACCTGCAATGACCATAACTCCCCTCATTGCCCACCACCCCTACCAACGAACTGCCACTACCACCACGAGTTACTACTAGCAGCGAGAGAGAAAGAGAGAGGGAGAGAAGGAGGAGAAGAGAGAGGGGAGATAGAGAGATGGCAAAGAGAGAGAGAGAGAGCTGAGATAGAGAAATGGCAGAGAGAGTGAAAGAGGAAGGAGAGAGAGACTAGGGGGGAATTTAAAAAAAAAAGAAAATTAAAAAACAATCCTAATTTTAATCGGAAGAATCGGGTTGCAAGCATGGGTGCATTTTTGGAGACAGACATCAAAGGTCGGATTATTGTTGGGATAATCGAAAAGTCGGTTTATTTTTGGAAGCACGCACTAAAGTCGGATTATCCCCGTTAATTTTTCGCAAAATATAAAATATAGAGAGTCTTGATGTGCGTAGAGTGTGGAAAGTAAAAAAGTTGTGGAAAGTCGATGCGACATGTTTGAAGGGAAGTCTTTAGTCTTGGGATAAACTTACCCTCAATTTAAAAAGCTTTTTCAATCATTTAATACACCATCAACAAACTATGCGTATACTTACATTTTTTAAATCTTGATTTGATAATTGTTTGATATTCATAATTCAAAATATTTAGCTTGAATATGTATGCAAAAAACAAGACAAATGTATAACTTCTATCTATAACTACTACTAAACAAACCCTACACCCCAATTTTTCTCCACAAACAACTTTATTAATTATTGCATAACAAATGTAAAAAAAATATTATTAATGATGTTAATAAATGTGAAAATTTATATATTTATATTCAAATATATCTAAAAATAAAATTGTGGAAAATAAAAAAGAAAAAATGTAAATAATAATCCACCTTTTGGTGGTCTTCCCCTTAATATACCAAGTGAAATAAATTTTCATTAATCTTAACTTTATATCCAATATGCTCCAATATGGGTCATTCTGATTTAAGCTAAATTGATAAACCTTTGCCACGTGTTCGGATTGTTTTGGTTAAAAGTATTTTCTAAAAAAAATTACAAAAAAGCACCACTCACCACCATCACCTCATGAAATATCAACAAAACACCATCACCATCTCCACCCCACTCTCTTCTCTCAAAAACCACCCAGCTGAAACCGCCACCTCAAACCACACCTCCAAACATTGCCAATCCGTAAACCCCACAACTCACCACTCGCCAACTCCTCACGTCACCCTTTATGTCAACCACCATACGTCACCCATAACCACCATTTACAAATTGCAACAACCATTAGTACCCTCACCCTTCTTCAATCACAAGTCAAAAACCTTTCTTCTTGATCACCATCACTACATGCATAGTCCATGATGTTTAGTGCACACTACAACAAAATGGGATAATTCATCATTTTTTTAAGAGATCGGTGGAGTGATTAAACTGGTTCCTAACTAAAGAAACCGGTTATGAAAACAACCGGTCTCTTATATCTGATCTAAGAAACCGATTTGCTACGACCGGTTCAAATATATGGCAGAAATGGGCCCAGTTGTTCAACTATTCGAACTATGCTAGTATATTTCTAGGTTCTCTATATTCCTCTCTTGTTTATATCATACATTCATATACGTATATTCTAGAAATATACGTATATCTCTATGTATATTTACTCTTTCTTATTCTTTATATCTTCTTTCTTTTCTTCACATCTTCATTTCCTTTTCTCTTACTCCTTTCTCCTCTCTCTTTCATTCATATCCATTTTCACAATTTTCTCATCTTAATATGTTCTCAAAATTGAGAAAAATGGAAGAAATCAGAAAGCTATTGTGTGAAGGCATCCTTTCGGTTAGTTTTGAAATATTTGTGTGATTTTTGTTGAGTCCCTTGAATTGTTGCTTTGTGTGAAATTTAGGTAATTTATGGCATTATTACTGATTTTTTTATAAACTTTATCATTCAATTTCCTGATTATTGTGGGAGTTGTGATTTTTGCTGGGAATTTAGTGATTAATGTGTTTATATTATGATTTTTTGATTTTGATTGTTGAGTGTGCTAGTACCAACGAGCCTAAGCACGTCAACGACGACCCCTACTCGTTTGCATCACCGACAAGCGTGACGCGGGCCTCACCAAGTTCGTCGTCATCTATCCCGCCAACGTCAAATGGCCACATGCACCGAGTTTGCTGCCGATAGATTAATGTAAGTATGTGATCTCTAAATCAATACATTTTTTTCGAATTTTATCTTCTTTTTTAGATCTATATTTTAGCTTTTAATTTCTGGTTTTTTCATTAAAATATTATGGGTTTTTTTTATTTTCACTTTTTTTTAGATCTCTTTCCTGATTTTTTTTCTATCAATTCTCTCTCTGTTTTTTCGTTACTTTGATATTCTTTTAAATTTCTGGGTTTTGTGTTTTTGTGGCTTGATTTATAATTTAAGTATTTGTTAGAGTTGATATAGTTGTAATTTGTAATCTATGTTTGTTAATGTTTGATTTTTTAAACTATTTTTTTTTTGCAGGTAAAAACAATAAGTTTGAAGAGTTCATACCTAAAATGAAGAAAGTTTCTTTTTTTAGGGAATTGAAGTGTATCTAATTTTTGGATATATATTGTATATATTTTCTAAGTAATTTAATTGTTACATAGCTATTCATATATTAATTTTTGATTGCAAAATATATACTTGTTACATAGTAGTAATATTCCCGTATTCATAGAATGTGACAATTGATTCAGTAGTGAGGTGTTTTAACACCTCCCGTGACTTTTTTTAATTTTAAATATTACCCTAAGAGATCGGTTATCCGGAAAATGCGGTCTCTTTGATATAATAAAAAAAATCAAAATTTACTACATAAGAGACCGGTTTTTTGTCAGATACGGTCTCTTATCCTTTTGATTAAAGAGACCAGTTATCTATGTCCACTGGTCTCTTTGATATATTTAAGAGACCGCAAAAATTAACCGGTCTCTCTTACACCTAAGAGCCCGGCCATATATAAACCGGTTGTTTGCGGTATTTTTGGCCTTTTTCAACCGGTCTCAAAGGCTATTTTTGTAGTAGTGGCACCACCTGCACGGTTGCACATTTGTGCGACATGATCGTCGATCCCCACAAATCCGTGCCACCTGTCTTCGCACAAAAGAATTGGAAGTCCCATATGCTATTCTTCTCTGTGGTTTTTGCGGGTGTTGGTAGGTCTTGGGGTTACTACACAATGGCAGTGTATGGTCATGATGGGTTTGGTTTTGGTGGTGCGAGGATTGTGGTAGGTTGGGTTGGGTTGGGTGTTGCTGGGGTTGTGCCAGTGGTGATGGGTAGTGATTGATAATGATAACAGTGGTGATGGATGGTAATGATTGGTTAATAAAAGTGAAATTAATGAAAGGTAAAATGGTCCAATATAAGAAGATTGATTACAAAGTGATTAATCATAAATTTATTTCACGTAGGATTATTGTGCGAAGACCACCTAAATGTGGTATTATTATTTTCAATTTTTTCGAAAAATAAAAACATACTTTTTAATAATAACAATTTAAAAATATCAATATGGAGTATTATTTTAATTTAAAACAATTTGTAGTATTCCATTTAGGGCAATTTTACATGTAGCCCTAAGTGCTACATATAAAAATTAAGTACAAGACTATAAATAGAAACAACTAAATTAATTCACGTGCGATGCACAACTTTATTAAATTAATTTTTAAATTTGTTTACATTTATGATAGATAGATAATACTTTTTTTTCAACCAATTGAATAATACAAAAAATGATGTAATTTATCATATGATTTGTTAATA
>SNQN01007178.1:3752-19722 GCA_008642245.1 Bassia scoparia | reverse complement strand
GATTAACGGCTCTCTCCAAATGACCCCACAAACTGCCCTGGACCGGAATGGCATTTAGAACACCTAAATGGTCTCCAAGATGAGTAACCGATGCATGAAACATATCACGTTCACTGATCGATGCTTTCTAAAAGACGCATTTAAACTCGGTGAATAAGCTCGAAATATGTGAAGTCAAGCTCAAAATCATGGCGAAGGTCAAATAAGAGGCAAAACAGTATCTTCTTATTTCTTTTAATTTATTATTCTTTTTTAGAATTTCATTGTTTACATTTCAAATATATATATTGCGTGATTTTCATGATTTTCACTTTTCATGCATTCTTCTTATTTTTCTGAGCTACTAGCTAATTTTAGATTATTTTCCAGATGTTCCTACAATTTTCTATGAATCTTAACAATATTTACAAAGATCAAAAATCCGCAAGAAAATACATAGAAAAATCAGAAATACTTTAAAACAAACCCAAAAATACTTAGTCGAGAACCCTCTAGAATTTCATATTAGAGGTGTCGGAGGTCATGCAAAATCCAAAGAGTAATCGGAAAAATCCCGAGAAACAACTAGAAAATATGAAGAATACGTAAGACGTATATAGCCACCATTGAGCCGTATATAGCGCTCCTTGGATCGTATAATTGCTCAATCAAAAAAAGATTCGACAAACTTTTCAACGCGTAATACCCCAACTGAGTATATACGCCTCCTCTGACGATATAGCTCCTCTGAGCTATAACGCTGTATATACGTTGTATATACGCTCGTTTTGTTTTGCGCCTATAAAACCTCCTTACGCCTCGATTCGGGACACGCAATACTGCTAGGCTTTGCATACCCTGCTCTCCTCACCATACTCTTCATCACTACACACATACGATTCATAATACGTCTTTTAAATCAAATCAACGAGCGAAATCAAGGTAACTCTGACGTTAACTCACCCAAAACCTCATTTCGCCTTCTTTACTAATTGAATAACAATTAAATACGAGTTGTAATCGATAACAAGCATGTAGAAAACTCACTCGTTATTCGCACCTCTGCAAATATGAGATTCATCATTTTTTAGTTCAATAGTTTTCATCTTTATTATTATTGTCCTTGCCATGTACTAACGCTTCTTGCATTGTGAATATGCAACCTTTAACGAGGCCCTTTCTGCATCCCCTAATAACCAGAGTGTTTTTATTTGTTATAAAGCGCCGACGCATTCCTCTCACATAAAGGCCTCACGCCTTAAGTATGATTTTTTTCTTTCGTCATTAATTTACGACAATTTGGCGATGATTCTCCATATTATTATTACACTTGTGTAAAATGATCTAATTTTGCAAGCATGATTTACTATTTAAAAAATCGTTTTCGAATTGACGTTTTTTGGTTACTGATCCGATTTTGATTTTTCTTTATTTAATATTCATCTATAATTTTATATCGAATATTTTTTGTTGGATATTCTAACATAGCATGTTTTACACCTTTATAAAATTTCATAATAAATTTTCGTGATGTATTTAAGATATTTTTTATCTATAACTTAAATAATTAGTATAGATCGTATTGATGACAATTTTCGATTATGTTTGTCTTCCTAAATAAATTAAAGACGCACAATAGAACGGAGAGAATTAACGTGCATATGTATCATATGATATTCTTTCAAGAATGATTATAACCCTATGATATCTTGCAGAATGATTTATAACCCTAACACCATGATAAATTTCAAATATTGTTTATAAATGATTTTAATTAGAGTAAATGTCACCAATTCAAAGAATTGATATGCTTTATGGATATAGTTTTATATCTGATGATATTAATGTTCACTCAAGACCCTTATGTTTTTACGTGAGATTTTATCTTTAAGATCAACATTAAATTAATCCGAACCCATCGCCATTGAGCTTCTAAAAAACTTCGAACCATCAATCATCTAATCGTGAATCAGCAAAATAGTTACAAAGAGTCTTAGATCCAAGAGATTAAATATCTCAGATTCCCAATAGGTAGGGTGGCTTAATGGTTCAATAGCAATCGAAGCAATCCATCCTCTAAAGGCCAAGGCTTAATTATCGGAGGAGCTCAACTGCTGGATATCTCCTCGAACGATTATTATGTATTTATATGCCCCACACAATGTGATTTATATCAAGATTTGAAAAAATTATTGAGGCTTTAAGGTTTTAAAAACATAAATATTAATCAGTTACTAATATAAGCATGTGAAGTGAATCTTTAAAACATATTATCCAGAATTCGATTACTATAAGGTTTCTTCATAAAGCAGCGTTACTTAAGGGAATAATATATTGATGAATTCGTGTTAGGATCAAATAGTATTGATTCATTGTGTGGGAGGAAATTCTCCTGAGTGATTGTGTGTATAATTGAAGTTGATTACGAATTTTGTGTTCCCTTTCAAGGTACGTCACTACTTGCGGAAATCCTTGATGTATATGCCATCAATAGCAAAATACGCTAAGGATGTTTTGATAACTTCCCACAAGTGTCATGAGTAGAACTCAATTAGAATGTTTGGTAACGTTAGACACGAGTAATTATTTACGTGCGTTTAGTATATATGTTTAGTATGCGGATTTACTCATGAGGTTTGATTGGGGTGATAATTAATTAATCTTTTTATTAATTAATTGGTTCAAATTTGGATATTAAGTGGAGTCAATATAAAAATTCCACGAGTAATATATATTTACTCATTCATGTACATGATGTATGAACTTGCAGTAAAGTAATGATTGGAAGTCCTTAATGACGAGATTAGTTTCGTATCGGTTTATAGCTAACTTTAGTTCCAACAGGAGCTTGTTTAGAGATTTGACAAAAGGAATTTGGTATGCTTTAAAATGGTTCATGTGGTTATAGAACAAAATAAAGTTAAATGTCTTTGTGGCTGAATAGTAGTCGTGTTATAAGAAACTTGATGGAAGTTGTATATAATTTAATATAATAATTACAATGGAAATATGTATGAAGAGATATGCCCATCAAGTAATATAAAACTCGTAGATTTGTGACACATCTGGAGTATGACAATAGGGTTGGAAGTTACGACTTGACCAGATGTGATCACACTTCGGCGCAGGGCTTTCATTATAGGAATCAACATGCTCTTCCATATACTTTTTTACAAAAAGTTTCTATATTCAGAGAATATCCAGGGTTAAGTGAGTAAAGCCGATCTCATCTAAGCCTCTTGTGACAGAGTCACCCCCGTTCGGCCCACTCTCTAACTTTTAATCAGTATATTGATACTTCGACGGATGGACGTATGGGCGCGCGGGATTGAACACTCATTGAGGGTCCTCGTTACTCGTTCCCATAAAAAGTTAAGAATATCCATGGTTAATGAACGTACAACCTTTTCAATTGCCCTAGAAATCGTAATCTAATAAAATAAATGGTATGTTGAGTCATTACAGAAGTTAGACATTATCTCGAGTACGTAATATTGCGCGTCTCTGAAAGTCTTTATTTAATAGGGAACCTGTAGCTGTTCGTAACAGTAATTTACTTAGACATGTGATTAATTACGCTACACACTGTTCCCGTGAAGTTGTACCTGTTACCTCAGTTGTGTTGATTTACCGTATTTTCTTTGTTGCATTGTCCACTTCCTCATTCTTGGTGGCCTTTGAGAATATCCCTTATTTTCGAATCCGGCGAAAACGGCCATGTTTTTGCCATGGAGCAAAAACCAAAACGTTTTATACAGGTATGTCGTTAGGTGTGATGGCGCCGCAAGTGCTTTTGCAAACATTGGCGTTCATGGGAGTGTATCGAGTGTGAAATTCCTTTTAAACACAACTATCTATTTAATGAGTCTTAAGGCTATCTAAAAACTAAATATTATAACTGTTCAAATGATTCCTTAGTTCGTTAGTTTTCCTTACACATTTATCTCAGTTTGAATAAGGCCAATAATGGTTCCCAAGTTGTACGAATTTTAAATTCTTTAATGTTTTCCTATAAAAGTCATTGGATTTGTTTGGTTTTCTTCCGTTACAATTATTCTCAATAAGCCAAAACGTTTTCACACGTTGGCAGTAACGCTTAGATTCTCCCAATTATTTTGATATGGTAGGAAATAGGGAGAAAATTATTAGAGGTGTTACAACAACTGATTGTAGCAAGACATTTAGGATCATGCGCCAACCAGCATTCCAAAGAATGCATGCAAATCCTATATCTTGCATCAGCAAACATGCTTCAAGTATATGAAGTTGCATTCTTCGAAGACTCACAATTTGGTTTCCAAGCCATGGAAATTCTTCCGACGCTCCAGACCTCCATAGCAAGTACTTACCCTACCAGATCCATGCTTACGGAATCAAAACCTCATTTTTCTTTTTTAGTAAGAACAAATCTCATTTGACATCCCTAGGTCATGGTTAACACCACAACTCTAGCGACAGCAACAACGAGAGGAACTAGCGAAACAACTTTCCTTTGGAGCATTTCTGTCGATTTTGAGCTTCGTGCTAACCCACACTCCCAAACAAAGTCTTCCCAGCCCTCACTACAGTAAGCACAACAGCTCATCCCATAGATAGTAACTTACTGTCATACCATCACCTTCCAGATGAATTTTCAAATCTCTTAGCAGCTCTAGGCGGAAGATTGGAGCCTCTTTGCTTGATTCTGACGCTAGGCCCAAGCAAAGCCCCCCCTGTCCACCAAGCGCGTGTCGTGCACAATTTCGGCCGACTTGATGTTTGATTTGTTATCCACCACTCCGCATCTTCACTGAATCCATATATAATCCAATACAGATTTACATCCGGAACGACCAACTAGTAAAACAAAAGTAGTGTGCAAATGTCTACGGTTGATTGACCGCGCAGCATTTTGTCACAAATGTTGCGGTGAGGCCAAAAATCTTACAGGACTCTCCTCCGTAACATAATTACTCGTGCAAGTCTCGTTCTTATGTTCCTCGTCTTCTCGATCCAATAAAATATATTTCTTTTCGACAGAGCTCCTTGACATTCATTCCTAATTTGGTAACTTTCTTTTAACATAGTATTGCAGAAATGTTACTGATATTTTACCCTGCTGTCTGAAATATATACTACTATTCTAATACAAGCCACAATAATACTCACACACTATTCAATCTATTAAACCAAATAATTCACTAATTCACCCACCCTAATTAAAAACCCAAATTCACCCCAAATCAATTCATCTTCTTCTCTCTCTTCCTCGATCATAACCCTAACTTTCTCTCCCCTCACTTCCTGCTCCCTCTCACCCCAAGAGCCCTATCAACCACCACCTTTCACGGAACTCCTCTATCTCACCAGCTCTTTGGCTTCCAACTGCCCTTTCACCACCCTTCACGACCCGTCCCACCCTTCACGGTCGCACTCTCCACCCCAACTGATACTTCACCACCTGCGCCGCCAACCTCACCATCTCCCCTCACCGTCGCAACCAACCAAACATTCAACAACCAGCCCCAAATTCGCCCTAAATTCGTGATTCACCCTAAATTTGCGATTCACCACCCCTTGTCGCTGTCACGACCCTAATTCGCGATTCGCCAACAGCCAGCAACCCAAGACATCAACCGTTGCGATTTAGGGATTAGGTTTGAATGGCTGGTATTTGGGATAAGGTTTCAAATTATTTTGCGGATTACGATGTGATTGAGGTTTGTGATCTAGGTGTAACCTCGCCGTGATTGTTGTATTTTTAGGGTGATAGGTGTACTGGTGGGAGCGTGCGTGGATGTGTGTGGTGGTGGTTGCTACGTGTGAGGTGGTTGATGCAGTGTTGTAGGTTGTTTGGTGTGGTGGGCCAAGTGTGCGTGTTAGGTGTGGTTCGGCCGGGTGGTGGTGGGTTTGAAGGTGATGGTGAGAGTGATTGGATGCTGATGTGTGCCTTTTTATAGTAACGGATAAAACTGCTTTTGACCCACAATTAAACAACTAAAACAACCTAACTTATTTCCAATGTAAGCATTCAAAGTACCAAAGTTGCCAAATATTGTCGGAGGAGTAGCATACTAAATGTGCGACTACAGTTGGGACCAAAAACACCAGCATTAGTCTACTAATCATGAGCTCGTCATATACAGTTTGAAACAACCACAACATTCAGTCATACATTTATTTCTCAAAACATTTTTCGAATTATCGAACTAATATATGGCGAAAAAATCGCCAGTCTGCAATCTTCTTGTAATATACATATAGGTAGCCCCATATTAGGCGTTCAACCATTGACTGTCATTACTCCCAACATATTATACGTTATTTGGCAATAAAATTTGCAAAAGTATCCGAGCTCGAAAACATATTAGTCTGCACCTAAGCTAGATATATATACACGAACACAAAATAATAATTAAGATAAAACTTATCAACCTAATAGATGGTATGCAAATAATAACCATACTTATATATACAATTTATCTTCAGTAAGTCGTATATGATTCAGAGCCAGTTTTATACATAAGTCACCTTCCCTACGAAATAATAGTTCACAATTAGTTCAAATAATGTTTTATACCGAATTACATGTCAAAGATTCCTGTATATGAACAAAAACTACCCAACTATAGGATAATCACCTAATATATATTATTTCATTTATGATCCACCCCTTCGGTGACATAAACGAGCAAACTTGTCTCTTTGACTTCATTCTGATTTCCGCATCCGCTACAAAAGACATCAACAACGTTGTGTGTTTGAAAGATATGCCGTACGATAAAAAGTAAATGGCCTATTTATAAAAAACTAGCCAGGAAAGTGTTAAAAAACTATAGATCTAGAGAATGTAGCCTACAATAAGTGTACCTAATTATTATCTTTACTAACAAACGCGACGCTAATTAACTCGACGACATACATGCGTTTTCATGAGGTGTACGATATTCGCGCCTAACTTATAAAATTTCTACCTATTACATGATATTTAAAGCTTGATCAGTCCTAAAAATTCAGGTTTGCATTTTAAGCTTTTCGCTATACAAGCTATGGATATCAACTAGTTTAGACCAACTGAACAAGGTACATTTGAGCAAGAGGTCGGCGAGTGAAATGCGCTCTTTAGAATATTAGGCCGGTTTTAGGGGGTTCGCTCGAGGGTTTACATACGCCTAAACTTCTGTGAACACCATCATTAAATCCTGATTACATGGTTTTTAAAGCCTGCGATTACAATGTCACTCTGATACAAACATCTCATTTAAGCTGTTACCTCTATCCTTGATATGCCTCTGTATTTACACACACTCTTTGAGCTTATCATTTATGGCCATAGGGTGTTGAAATGGCCATTTGAAACCATTTGGGCTTTTATGAGTTTCTCCGCACACATCAAATACAGTCAAAATTCTTACCATGTCTTATACATGGTTTACACCCGATTATCATGTCCAAAACATTCATTAAGCTACTTCGGCTGATGCACTCATTTAGACATACCTAATCAATTATCACGTGAAATGGCCATTTATAAAGGGCGTTTCCTGACTTCTAACAACTACTCCTATTACCAGGTATCTCTACAAAGGGGCTTTTGATCATGTCCATCAAAAATGATCATAAGCATCCTAGTGCTTGATTGAACTGTGCGAGTTTAAGAACCGAAGTTTTTAGCGGCGCATCCTGTTAGACTTCTCCGGCAATTTCAGCTCCAATTTCAGTGGAGTGTCTATAGGGATTTCCTTAGCGCGCGAGCTAACTTCTTTAAAACACTAGCCTATACATGGTTTGAAGGCTTGATCATGTCCTTAATACACCTCCTAAGGCATTGAATTGTTCCACTAACGCTATCTAGTTACATCAATAGAACATGTTTTTGAGTCGTTTACTGAGGTTTTCGCACAGCCCTTAATCTTAAAAGAAAACATATTCATGGGCCTCCTCCTATAAAATTACAACATTTTTAAAGCTTGACGTGAATTCCATTTACAACATTCATTTAAGCTCACCTATGGTTGATTGCACTAATTATGTAGGACACACCTAAGTCACTTTTAGAAGGGAAAGTGGCCATTTTGGGTCTGTATTTATAGGCTTTTCACGCCTAACTTCTACACCCTCTACCTATTACTAAATTATTTTAAGCATTGTAATCAAAATGTCCTTACTAAATTGATATGTCTAGAGCTATCACTTAAGGGCTACTGAACTCGTAAACAACCTAGAGATTCATTTAGGGCGTGAAAATAACAATTTCAAGCCAATTTAGGGGTTTTATTGTTGTTTGTGTAGTAAGGGCCGGACAACGGATGAAAATCTAGACATCTTAAAAACTCTACCCATTACGAATCGCGTTCTTAAAGATGGTATCAGTCCTAAAAACACTCATCAGGCTTCCAAGTCGAAATTTCCAATCTCTTAGATTGCAACAGTCATGTAGCCTTAGCGTCTGACTTGAAAACTGTGACATATTTGACGACGAAGTTCTATGCGGGTTTATGGTTTTCGCACCCTTCAGAAACACATAAACTTATATCTAAAAACTCTACCTATTACATGCTTTTAAACTCTGTTTATCAATATTGCATACAATAACAACATTATCATATTAAATACTTCTATGGCGTTCATGCACTCGTATAACAAGAGCAGCGCACTTTAACGGATATTATAGGGCGTGTCGGTGACATAAATTCTTAAAATCCGTCATACCACAAATAAGATATTATTTTAAAGGCGAAATCCTTTAGATTGAATCAATGTTCCTTAAAATACGCTCATTTAAGCTCTTTCTAGGGTGATGCACTAATTTTAGATCTACAGCTATGTGCATTCTTTAGCGGCGAGTGAAACAACCATTTTTTGGGGACGTCTTTTCGAACCATGCAGTAATTATATATGGAACTTCATCGCCTAGAGCTTCTAAAAACATCCCTATTAACATGGTTTTTATAAAGCCTTATTGATCATATCATCAAAAGATCAGTTCAACCTTATCGCCTAGAGGCTTATTGTGGCGGAACTCAAACGCAACACGTTGTATTAGGTACAATCGTACATATGTATGCGACACTAATAATATTGGCATTGGCATTCTTTTTATGGAAAGTATAGATACAGACTTCTTAAATTAGCTACTAGACATGCATTGCTATAGCTTTATTAAAGCTTAATCATATCCTAAAGATCATTTAACCTTCCAGCTTGGTTGGGCAGCACTAAGCGACTCGTTGTAGCACAACAGCGTTTGCATTCCTTAGTGGCGTGGAAAGCCATTTGGGCCGTTTTATAGGGTTTTCACGTTCTCCCCAGAACACTTCCAAAAATCTTCTTACGCAGATCAGTACATGGTAAAGCGTAATCATGTCCTAAAACATTCCGAGATATTAAAGCTTGATTGAGCACTCGACTTATTGACACTCGTTTAAACATACCTGCCCATCATTTTAAAGGCAGCAATGGCAATTTAGCCATTTTAGCGGGTTTTAGGGTCATTTCAGCAAGCCGAGACCTAACTTTCTTTCATGAACAACTACAAGCCCCATAACATCATGGCATTAACCAAACCTTTGAATAGCATCTCTCCTTAATACACGACTCTTGTTTAATTGATCTTCTCCTATGGGCTCCTTAATCGCATCCTCTAGACACAGTCATTTATAGGGCAGTGACTGTGACAAAAACTTAGGGATACATTCTAGGCGTATTTTGCATTTATGATTTGTGTCCGACTTCTAAAACTCACCTATATGAAGACAAGGGCGTTTTAAGCTGTATGATCACTTATCCCCCTAAAAAGATTTCTATTTTATATCTCGCTTTAGCCCTAAGCAGAGAGCCAGTAGCTTATGTGCACTCGTTGAGCGAACACTGGAAACAAGAAGAAGTCCTTTTAGGGCGGAATGACCATTGTGCGGCGTTTGATATATAGGGTGTTCCACGCATGCTAGGTGTTTCTCAATAGAGACGAGAAAAATCTACCATATACAGGTTTTAAGCTTGATCATTCCTAAAACATTCATTCAACTTCCTAGGTCCTTGATTTAAAACTCGTTTAAACACACTAGAATCATTTTAGGCATGACAATGACACATTTAGGCCATTATAGGGGCTATAAGCTTTTCGCGCCAAATTCTAAAAACTACACGCCAGCACTCCAATATAAGTATTTATATAGCTGTTAATCATGTCCGTAAAGGAATGGCTTCAGCATTGAAATCTAGCCATTTAAGCTTCTAGGCTTGATTGCACTCGTTTACACACACCGCTAGGTCATTTTAGGCGTGAAATGATCATTTGGGCGCGTTTTGTGGCTTTATAGGAGGCTCAGCCTAACTCTAAAAAACAACCGTATTACAGGTTTGAAAGCTTGATCAATCCTAAAAGAGTCATTTAACATTCGTAGGGCTTAGTGCACTCGTTGGATATGACAAGTTTATTTAGGGCAGAAATGGACCTTTGGGCGTTTTGGGCGTTTTATGAGGTTTCGTGGCTAAACTTCTTAAAAACTCTACCTACTACATGTTATTAAAGCGTGATCATATCCTGAAATGATTGATTTAACCTTCCTAGGGCTTGGTTGCACTCGTAGACACGACAAGTCATTTAGGACGTGGTGGAATGACCATTTCGGGGCGTTTTATAAATTTTCACACCTACTTCTAAACCTCTACCTATTACATGGTTTAAAGCTTGATCATGTCCTAAACATTCATTTACACTTCCTAGCAAATATGATTGAACTCGTTGAGACATACCTAGACCATTTATGGGCATTAAAATGACAATTTAGGCCATTTTAGGGGTCTTTAGGGTTTTCCACATAAACTTCTTAACTTTACCCATTAGGATGGTTTTTTAAACTTTTCATGTCCTAAACAATCATTAAGCTTCCTAGGGCTGATGCACTCGTTAGACAACATAGGTCCATTTAGGTCGAGGAAACGGATTCCATTTGGTTAAATAAAATATCGATAAGTGTTGGGCCTTTAGTTACATCGGAATAAGGGTTTCGCGGCCATACTGCTAAAAGGATACCCATTACATTGATTTTAACATGTCTTGGCAGCATGTCCTAAAAAGTCATTAAGCTTTCCTAGGGTTCATTGGACTCGTTTTAGACATCCTAATAGGCTTCATATGGTAGGGCGTTTGCCAAATGGTAATTTAGGCCCATTTAATGGGGTTTATATGGGTTTTCACGCCTAACTGTCTAAAACTCCAACCCGAATTACTTATCATCGCGTTGCGTCAATGAAGATTTTGCCATATGAATCACACAATATTACCTCATAATACCGCCTCTACAAATTTTATACACTTTCATCCCTACGGGTTGATTTGTCGACTCGTTATTAAACACACCGTAAGTCATTTTAAAGTGAGGACGTTTAACAAAATGGACCATTGATATGCGGGCGTTTTGGGATACTTTTTTAGGTTTCACGTCTAAACTTCTAAAAACAACCCTTTTACATGGGTTTAAAAAAAAGGCGTTTATCATGCCCTAAAACACCTCATTAAGCTTGCTTCAATGGCTTAATTGCACTCATTTAGACACTCCTAAGTCCATGTTTTTTAGGCGCTTTGTGGCACGTAGGCAATGGTAAATTAATAGCCCATTTTAGAGGGTTTTCTAAGGCGTCTTCCACCATAATTCTAGTAACGTGTGGTTTGAGAGTTTGATTCATGTCCCCTAAACACGCGCACTCATTTAAGTTTTTCAAGTAGTGCTTTGATTGCAGCACTCGTTTAGGCATTAGTACGATGGAATAAGTCATTTAAACTAATCGCCAATGAAAGCTCTGACAGATTCTAGGCATTTTTATATTTTAATTGAGGCGGGGTGAAACGATCTGTGGTATACAAATTTATGCCTAATACATCTAAAAAAGCTTGAAATATCTACAAAAACAACACTTAAGCATCACCAGGAAGCTGCCATAACGTTCTACACACAAATAATCAAGATATTTGTTTATAAATATACCTAAAAAAGTTTATAAATGGAAAAAATTAACGATTCTACCCATACCTTCAAGATCGGTTGCACAAAAGCGTACAAGAAAGTAGAACGATCAACCTAATCCACAGGAGATCTATCATCAATGCGTATAAGTCCAAACAGCTCAACCGCTTTCCAATTTGGTTGGTGTGCACAACTAATTCAAAATTAGAGAAAAAGAAGGAATTGAAAACATGTATGAAAACTAAAAAAA
This sequence comes from Bassia scoparia, assembly GCA_008642245.1. NCBI lineage: Eukaryota > Viridiplantae > Streptophyta > Magnoliopsida > Caryophyllales > Amaranthaceae > Bassia > Bassia scoparia. The sequence goes on along the minus strand of SNQN01007178.1, from coordinate 7,545 downwards.
ACAAATTAGAGATGACAATGTTTATGTTGCCTGTGAAAAATATCATCTTAGCGACTAATCCACTATAAAGATTAGTCCATTTCTTCGTATTGAAATCACAACCACGTTGGATGGATTTCCATGATTTGAGGGAGTAAGTGTAGGTTTTCCCAATAACATATCACTTGCCGAGCCTAATACTTGACCATCTACTACACAATAAAAGAACCAGAGAACTGACAGTCATGACGAGTTTAAAGTGAAAATAATCAAAAATCGCACAAACACACACATGGTTGCTTCAAAGCCTAAAATGTACCTACTTTAATAATCATTGATTTAATAAACTCGAGGTTTATCTCCTCGACGCGGTATAACATCAAATATAATGAGAGGAATATATTGTGTATTTAATGTGAACGCATAATACTTAGGAGGACACCAATGCAATCTACATAGGAGACATCCTATAAATGAAACGGATCATTGTTAACGAGAAACATGAAAGCATACAAAGATTGAAGTACTTGAATATTAAATCGGTTAGATCGGAGGAGTGCACTGGAACTATAATTATAGATACTACTCTTCCAAGGTATGAACACTTAGATAAATTAAAGTTAATCTCCGGCGAACAGTTCTCTATAACATATGCTATCATTTTACCCAGGCTTCAATGGCACTTGACTTCGTTCACCTTCAAACACATATTTAACCAAGCAATGGCCGGCGCGAATCTCTTGTGGACACAATCCACCCGAACTTTGGAATATCGAGGACACTTCGATGTCGACTTAGGCACAAGCCCTCCTTCAAGATCTCATTAAGTGCTACATAAAAAAATGAAATATTCAAAGTTAAATGAAAAACTTCAAGGTAATATGGCAGCGACAAGGAAATTTATCAACGGATAAGGTAAAAATATCAACCTTCTATGAAGACCCTGCTATAAAAATTTATGCGACAAAACGAAACCATATTTACGGATAGGAATTTCACAGACACTTGCTTGTTACACAAAATGTTGGTTCCATTTTCTGGATAATAGATGAGATCTGTATGATGTCGGATAATACTAGAATTGAACCCCAAGGGCCTTCTGCATCATCAGCCAAATTGCTTAAAACAATTATGTAACAATAGCACGACTTGGTGTAGAGACTTCAACACTTGTTCATTAAAAACAAAAAGAGGAGTTGCATTGGTGGTTTGACGAGGCTCACAATTTGGAATTATAAGTGCGTTATGGAGATAACGGCTGTAGCTCATTACACACACCGCTTTTCGGTTGTGAATTTATTTTCTCCTTGGCTACATCCTCCTTGTCTCGTACACACCTCGCATTGGCACAGTCCTTGTATTTCGAAAGACCCTTTGGGAAGTTTTTTTCCAATTCCTTGTCAACAAAAGGTAATTAGAATTCATTATACTTCAATTTTCAAGCATTGAACGAAAAGGTATAAAACATTAAACATAATAAGTAACAACATATATTGTTATATATCCAAGCTTATTGTCTCGAGAGAAAAACAGTATCCAACCACATGTGCCACTCAATGAAGAAAAATGTGCTTTGAACAAATATTATTGATCCTATCTTCCGGCCTGGAGATATTGGATTCAGTCGCACCAAATCATCTGAGCTAGTCCTAATGACAGTATCCCACGCTCACTCTCCAATTACGAATGCTCAACCTTCAAAATGTCCACCAAATTTTTTCATTTTTCCGTTTCTCGGTGTGCAGTAGAAGCCGAGTAAGGCAACTACACACTAAAGAGACAGCACAATCATACGGAATGTAAAAGATCACAAGGAGTCTCTTCCTTAAAAAGCAATATATAGCACATAACAGTCCTTTTAGAATAATAACATTTATCTTAGTATATAATCTTCTTTATGCGGAAATAAACTTACACATGAAATAAGCGAAGAATTACAGAACCGTGACATTCGGGGGAATGGAAATTGGAGTGAGTAGTTGAACCTGTAGGCACATTAAAATTGAATCAGTCCTCTATCCTCGCCTTCTAACACATGAGAAGTGGATAATGAACTTATGATGTTTGGATGGGCCGCTTAAGACTATGGTCTGAATGGAAGTTGGAACGTTGCTCTATGGCTTCGACAATCCATTTTAACTCCAAAGGGCTCAAGCATAGAGTTCAATCTTATCATCATCTTTTTCTCAACATCTGCTTGAATTTTCGCTGTCAATGCCTCAATATCTACTAGTGATGTGTTGCTAGTTGATTTTCCTCTTGAAGCCACAAATTSWTCACCAAATACCTTCTTTTTCCCAACACGAACCCCACCTTGGCCTCTCACACGTCCATCATGATCTTTTCCTAAAACCATAAACATCTCATCCTTGTCCCCCATACGTTTGAACTCTCCAATAGCTTCCTTTTTCTTCCACTCCATCTAGTATAACACAAATAAAATGCTTAGCTATTAATATATATAGTGCACTCCTAATTAAAATTTATTCTTATCATTATGAACTGACCAGTGATTCGATAACTGTTTTTGCTTTCGGATCAGGGATGACCCACTTCCCATTACTATCCTTGACATAGTGTGAACACGCAAAATCTGAAGTTCGATCACTATCCATAATAGCAAAAGAAGTAGAAGAACCAGCCGTTGTCGTTGARCTTACATTTGGGTAGATTCCATCTTTTATCCAGGTGGGTCTCCAATCATCAAAAGTTTTAGGGCCCATGTGATGCCAAAATTCCCTTTGTTTTGCATTTTTAGAATTTTTTTCACGTTGTTCCTGCATGTAAGATCAATAAGTTAATAATTTAAGAAGATATCAAATGAAATTGTTGAAAGATAACATGACTAATTAATGCAACCAACAATAACAACAAAAACTCAAAAGACAAGTACTACACGTAACTACTAATTTATTTATTGGAAGCAAAATCTAGCATTAGGAAATTTTAGGAACATTGTCTCACAAACTAAAAAAAATCTAAAGGTAAATATGTAAATACTTACAACTCGTGGTAGAGTTGTGTTCATGGCAACAAAAGTAGCCCAATCTTTTTCGCTAATGTTACTATAGATTTGATAAGGCATCGTATCTGGTACTTTCCTAGGTTCATCTTTTGGCAATGGCTTCTTAGTCTTTGTTCTATCTCTTGTTAAAGAGATCCATCCACTTATTAGCTTGGCTTTAAAATCTCGAAACCTTCTATTAAGACCAGAGTCAAACACCTTTTTTTTCGCTTCATCAGTAGGGTCAATATGGAATAAATTCTGAAAAGAAAGATAAATTTTGTTAATTGTGTAAGAAAGTAATAAAATAAACAATAATTTAAAAAATGATTTGAAGAGTTTTTTCCATTACTTACCACTGTATCTTCCCATAAAGTTTTCTTTAAASCCTTGGGCACGTTGTCAAAGTCCTGCAAAATATTAAGTTTTCGCACACACAGACCAAGATGTTTCGCATAATGTTTCTTAAACTTGCCACATGGTTGACCGTTTTTATTGTACTCAAGGTGCATAGGTTCCGACACTCTCATCCCTTTATTCGGTCCTCGCCCTTTTTTCGCTTTTTTTGATGTTTGTGTCACCACTTGCTTCTCTTGCGTATTTATTACAATTTGATTCTCTTCAGTTTGTGTGACCGTTTTCTTCCGCTTCTTTGTAGCTTGTTTCACAGAAGACATCTCTTGAWCTTCTAAGTCACCTTTATCGTAGTTGTCATCACTAGTACTCACCTCTGTATCATCCCCATCACTTCCCTGTGTGTTAGGGACTCCCATAGTAACCTGAATATACAACAATGATTACAAAAATTTA